>ML837193.1:74353-86458 GCA_009831015.1 Picea engelmannii | reverse complement strand
CTAAGATTTAGGTTTGGGATCACAAACCTAGTGGTTTGGTCTTCAAATACATAAAAACATCCATTTTTATGAATTCCTCTCCATATCTTTGCTTTTGATGTTATTTTTCTATAGGCTACACAATTCAGTTATTGACAAAACTATAGACATAGATAGAGTTGGTTGTGCAGATTCCATATATACAATTTGTTTTTTTAATTAATAATGTTTACTATTTTTAATCTATTTTTGTCTTGACATATATCAAAATCCTATAATACATGTCTCTCTTATTTCTTCTATAACTTTTTGTCGGCTTAACCATTTCTTTAATGCGTTGTATGTGGCACTAGAGGAGACTGATATCTACGATCTCAAAAAAAACAAATTGTTTTGATCATGTTAAGACCCTCTTATTATGCATGAACAAAAGACATTGTAATTTCAGGGATATGTTGACTTTGATAATTTTAAAAATATATAAATTAATATTATAAATTTCCAAAAATTACAATGCACAAGAGCAATGGGTTCTCTACAAGTATACAAGTTTTTGGAACAAAATTCCATCATTAAGGTACTCAACACCTACACAAACAAAAGCATATACATTATATTTTGTTGGAAAAATAAGATACCATTGTTAGAAAAAATCAAATGTGACATAGTTATTCACAATTTCTATGAATAAAAGTTGTATATTCGGAAAGCTTATTCAATTTCCTATGTTTCATCTTCTTACACCATATTCAAATTCATTGTAAAATTACCTTGAATAATCCTTCCAAGTTAACAAATTATTGTTTTTCATATTTGCATTGCCACTAACACATCATGAGAGACCATCATTAACTTGCACTCACCATCCACTATAATTATAAAGAAAAACAAGAGGTTATCACATTAACTCAAAAACATATACTTAAAACTTATTTTTAAATTCACAAGATTTTTAATATGCTAACTACTTTATAAACTACCCATATTTATCTTTTTCTCTCAACAAACACATGGTAACTATAATAACTTTCATTTTCTTATTATTTATATACAATGACATACTAATTATAATAATTATTTTCAATATTTTATTAGATAAAAATATCATAAGTATTTTGAAAACATATAAATAATAAACATCCAATTGCATAGCATATGTGACAAACTCTCTATATATACTCTACAATGCAATGCTTATATAAAATTATATAAGCGAAGGCGACTCCCTTAATACAAAGGTGAGAGACAAGTAAGTTCTATGAAAATATAACCATTATGTGCAAGTCATGTAACTTGTATGAAAACAGAACTATAATGTGTTTGGATCATGGCATTTGATTTTTCCCAGGAACATTGTAAGTCATTTTCCTTCAGTGACAAAAGGAAGGTAACAGTGCATTGTAAGTCATTTTCCTCCATAGACAAAAGGAATGGAACAGTGCATGTTTTTTATTATTTTTGTGAAACATTTGTTTCATGTGTGTTGTTATTATGCACTTTTCTTTTTATTTTGTAATATGAAAGATAATTTTTAAATATTTTTTTTCATTACAAATAATAAGCATTACATAAAATAGTATTAATAATTTGGATAGATGGAATTGCAAATATATATTATTAATAATAAAAAATTGTATCACAGTAGGGGTATTGGTGAGTGTCGAATATGTTTTCACATTAAAAATAATAATTTCAATTATAAAAATTTACAATTTCATGAAAGATTTTAAGGCCAAATTTCATTGATGATAAATCCAAAAAAATCAAGATTGTAGAATGTTTAACTTTTGTCACTAATAATTATATAAATTGAGATATATATTATTAATTTGAGTAGCCCAACTAGATATACACCGGTTCACGCCATTAGTTTTGAAAGGTGAAAAATGACACCTATTGTCGTATATCAACCACTTTTACTTGTGTTATTGTGCTAGTTGATGAGTGACATGCATGTGGAGGATTTGTAGATTTGTGAATTAAAATATCAATATAATTAATAATGAAATATCTATGAAATGGTTGACTAGGGATAACCACTTTGACCATGTTGACCATGGCTGTCCACAATTGACCATGCTTGACCATATCAAAATAATTAATAATGAAATATCTATGATATGGTTGACCATGGATGACCACGTTAAACGACGATTTTCCATGGTTGAGTATGGTTGACCATATTTGATTGTGTTTCACCATACTTGACTTTTCTTAGCCATGGTTGATTATGTGTGACTATTTGACTATGATTGACTTCAGTAAACCAAGGTCTACTAAGGTTGAATGACCATGGTTGATTATAGAAGACAATGCTAAACTATTATTTTTGATAGTTGAATTTGGTTTATCACGTTTGACTATGGTTGACCATGGGTGAACATGTTGACTATAGATGACCATGTTGATTGTGGTTGACTATGGATGACATGGTTGTATATAGTTGAACATGGTAGAGCACAATTGACCATGGTTAACTTTGGTTGACCTTTGTTGACTTTGGTTACTTTGGTTGACTACGGTTGAGAATGTTTGAACATGAACATGACCGTGACCTTGGTTGACCATGGTTGACTATGGTTGATCATGGTTGACCATGACCATAACCAAAACCATGGTTAACTATGGTTAAACTTAGTCAATCATGACCATGACCATGGTTGACTATGGTTGACCATGGTTAACTATGATTGACCATGGTGTGACCTTAGTTGACTATGGTTGACCACGTCAATTATTTTTAACCATGGTTTACTATGGTAATGTTGCATGTGATGTTCATCATTGTTGACTTATGTCAATTTGCTACATTGTCAATGGTTTTGTCGAAATGTGATGTCCATCAATAGTTATCACATTGTGAAATTCCTCAAGGGTTATGTAGGCTTGTGATGTTCCCCAATGATTATGTCTTATTGCAACGTTCATCACATTAGGGTAAATTTGAGGTCTAAAATGGGCCTCATAAGGAAAATAATAAAATATTAGTTATAATAATAAAACAAGAGATGAATTTTCAAAGGAAAATAAAGAAAACTATTTTTTTAATCATATTTTTTACTTATCTCCTAATAGGTTTACTCAAATTTAAAGTGTAATCATTTTTTACTTATCTCCTTGTAGGTTTACTAAAATTCTCCATCCAACAAGTGCCTAGACTTGAAATTTGAGTAAACCTATAAGGAGA
The DNA here is from genome assembly GCA_009831015.1 of Picea engelmannii. NCBI lineage: Eukaryota > Viridiplantae > Streptophyta > Pinopsida > Pinales > Pinaceae > Picea > Picea engelmannii. Next base: position 83,292 of record ML837193.1, on the reverse strand, counting down.
TAAGTCAAAAATATGATTCAAAAAAAGTAATTTTTTTCTTTTCCTTCCAAAAATATTTACCCTTATGGTTGACATCATTATCTCCTTGTAGGTTTACTAAAATTCTCCATCCAACAAGTGCCTAGACTTGAAATTTGAGTAAACCTATAAGGAGATAAGTCAAAAATATGATTCAAAAAAGTAATTTTTTTCTTTTCCTTCCAAAAATAATTACCCTTATGGTTGGCATCATCATCTCGAATCCTATTATCTATTTTAAAGTTGATTTTTATAGTATTTTTTTTGTTTTGAGGCTCATTTTTACCTCAAAAATCCCCTTAATGATGGTTACATCACATTGCCACATTCATATTCATTATTTTATGTTGAATTATTTTGTTCCTCAATGGTTACATTGCAATATTCATCATCTTTATGTTATGTCAAATTGCTTCATTCCTCAATTGTTACGTCAAATTGTGACATTCATTAAGAGTTATGTCACTTTCCAAGGTTCCTTAAGGGTTATTTTTCAATGCAATGTTCTTAAATGGCTATGATGCATTATGATATTCATCTTGGTCAAATTATATGGAATTTCCATGTTCCTCAATAATTATGTCACATAACGAAATTCATTATGGGTCATGTCACATTTTTTACATTTCTAAATGGTTATGTCGTATTACCACATTCATCTTGGCAGACTTATGTTGAATTGTAGTGTTTTTTAAGCGTTACATAACTCCATGATTATGTAGAATTGTGACATTTATATTGGTTGGATTATGTCAAATTGTTGTGTTAATCAATGGTAATTATGTCGCAAAGTCATATTATTGAAGGGTCAGGGTAGATTGTGGCATTTCTCAATGGTTGTTTCATATAGCAATGTTTATCATGATTGACTTATATAAACCATGTTTTCCTTTAGTTGGACATGGTTGATTATGGTTGACTTTCATCACATTGTGATGTTCGTCAAGGGTTATGTTAAATTGTGACGTTGATTTTTATTCGTCATATTGTGACATAGGGTTATGTTCACCACATTGTGATGTTGGCTTTTGTTCTCCAAATTGCGGCATTGGATTATGTTTGTCACATTGTGGCGTTTAGTTGTGAGCGTCACATTTATATGTTCATGTAAGGGTATGTTAGATTTTGTCACATTGCAATGTTACGTCACATGGCAATATTCATTTATGGTTTTGTTAAATAGAAAATTTCTTTAAGGGTTATGTTTAAGTAATATGTTCTTGAATGGTCATGATGCATTCTCATTTTAATCTTGGTTAGCTTATAATGAAATGGTATGTTCCTTAATGGTTATGTCTCATTGCAGCATACATGAAGGGTTGGGTTATTTTGCAAGGCCAATATCAACATAACCATGGGTGGCGTGGGTAGACTATGGTTTCTCTTAATTGAATATGGTTGACCATGGGTGCCCATCTCATTATGGTGGACCAAGGTTGACTAAGGTTGAGTATAGTTATGTTACATTGCAACATTAATGTTGGTTGACTTATGTCGAATTGCTATGTTCTAGGTTTTGTCGCATTGCAACGTTTTAAAAGGGTTTGGTTTGTTTGTGACATTCCTATTAGTTATGTTGCATTAGAAACTTCATATTTTTTACTAATGTCAAAATATACATTCGTCAATGGTTTTTTCGCATTGCAATGTTCATCAATAGGGTTATATTGTGACATGAAGAAGTTGACTTAAAGAATATGTCATATTGTGACATTTCTAAGAAATTATATGGTTTAATTCAATGTTAATGTTATCACAAAAAGAGAGACTTCAATACTAATTTTTCAAGAGGTTTATTGTAAAATAATGTTATATAATGGCAATTTAAAAGTTTAAAATTGATTTTCATTAACTTAATATTAGTTGAGACATGTAAAGAGTAATATATGTTATGTTTTAAGTTGGTATTGTAGTTTACTTTGAACAGTATGTCACATGGCCACATTTGGAGAGTAATATTTAGGAGGTTGACATCAATATCTGTGACATCCAAGAGGTTGACATCAAATTAAAGAGTAAAAATCCAAGAGGTTCTATTTGAGATTCATAAATGAAGTTGTTAACTTTAATTTTATTCCATATCGTGACATTTTAAAAGTAATAATATGGTGAACTTGAATGCAATGACATATATCGACATTTAAAAAGTAATAAAGATTTTGTTTGGTGTAGAAATTTGAATAATATGTGACATTGCAACACAAGGACAATAATAATTGAAGAAATAGACATCTATAAGATGTGACATTATGAAAAAATAATAATAATACAGTTGTCTTTAATGAAATGTAACATTGAGAAAGTGAATAGTAATAATCTAAAAAGTTATGTTAAGGAATATATAAAGTATGAAAAGTACCAATAATAATATTTCAATGAATAGTAAAAAAAATACTAATACAAATGATTTGATTTGTTTTCTTCTTTTATCTCCATAACACATAACATAGTAGGAAGGGAATATAATCTATAGTTGACATGTATAAAAGAAAAAGGAATCTCATTTCAAAATATTGTGAAATATTTTAAAAGTAATAAGATGATTAACTTGAATGGAATAACACATATGACCATTTCAAGAATAATAAAGGTTATATTTGGTGTAGACAATTGAATAATCTATGATATTGCAACATATGGATAGTAATTATTGAAGATATAGACATGTGTGTGTGTGTGTGTGTGTGTGTGTTTAATGAAATGTAGCATTGAGAAAGTGAACATTAATAATTTAAAATGATTTGTTAAAGAATATATAAAGTATGAAAAGTACTAATAATAATATTTCAATCGATAGTATAGAAAATATCAATACAAGTGATTCCATAACACATCACATAGTAGGAAGGGGATATGATCTATAGTTGACATGTATAAAAGAAAAGGTATTTCATTTCAAAAATATTTAGGTTTTAACTTGATCAAATGTAGTTTCCAGATGCCTAAAAGTCCCTTATATGGTAAAGAGAACAAAACCTATTCTAAAGTGCAACTAGATTGGTGACATGCACAGAACACCAATTAACATCAACTCTTTTTGAATGAAAACTTTGCCTCTGAATCCATTCTCTTCTAAGCTTTGTACCTACCTCCCTTTCACAAATATGTTGAAATCATTGCATGATTACCTTCATCTTAGATAAAAACTGAAAGGTTTCATAAAAAAGGTGGAATGAAGATCCATTTCGGATAGTGATCTTATTTTGCATGGAATTAAGAAATTATTTTTTCTACGTGATTTCATGCAAAGAAAAAATCAACTTTGAAACATCTATGTTGTCCATAACTATGGGTCAATAAAAACATAAATAAAGAAAATGATATAGTATGGACCAGAAAAACATCATTTAGACAAGAAAAACAAAAAAATAATGTATTCCCACAAAGTATGAGTCAAACTATCAATAGAAATTCGATATGAAAACAATATTTTTTCTTCCTCTCTTATAAAATATGTAGCAAGACAAATTTAATGAACTCTTAAAACATAGGATTTTTTTTTTCTTAAAATTGATTGTTTTAAAGTGTGTTAAATTTACATGAAGAAGAAAACATGCATCTGGAGCTACTTTCCCCTATGTTTTTTTTGTTTGTTAGTTTTTTCATGACCTATGGGACTAGCTTATGGCTAAGAAACCACGACTCAGGGGCACCAAATCCTTCAAAATCACCCGGGGATCGCACCCGACTTGAGCCACACCAACCCTTAACATGGATGGATTTTTGTCCCTGCAGGTTTCGAACCAGTGAATTTTAACATCACGGAGTGCCTTAACAACACACTACATCACCGACTATCCTGCACCTCGGGGACCTATTTTCCCCTATGTTTATAGAAGCAAAGAACAATAATTTTTTAACTTTATAAAATTCTCCTAACTTTAAACAACGAAGTTTAAAAGTAATTTTGAAACTAAATTTAAAAGTAATTTTAGATTGTTTTATAGACAATAGAATATACTATGTATTTATGACATTCTATGTGTATTAATATATACTATGTATTTATGACATGTTATGTGTATTAATATATGATAGTTTAAATGTAAATGATTAGTAGTAAACAAAGATATAATTATCTATTTCTTTAAAATAGATATTACAAAATAGAAGTTGTGTTTTTGTTTTTTTTTCAAATGGTAAAATGTATATGGAAGATATACAAGATATTACCAAATTGATAAAAAGATTAATATAAAAATTGTAATTTCAAAAGACAATAAAATGAAAAAAACATAGGCACTATATGAAAAGGTAAAGTATTTAAATGGAATGTTACAATGATAAAGACTATAATCATTTCTCTTCTTTCTTCCTCAAGATTGTAACATAAACACTATTTTTCATCTTGGCATAATGCTAAAAAAGAAAAATTATATGGAATGTTACAATGATAAAGACTATAATCATTTCTCTTGTTTCTTTTTTAAGATTGTAACATAAGCACTATTTTTCATCTTGAAATAATGCTTAAAAAAAAAATGGGAAAATGAACAAATTATCTACTCTCAATATGAAAATAAAAATCAACCATACCACTCTTTAAGTAAAGGTCAACCCCTCTCACTCTTTGTTGCCAATATCAATGGTTGCATACTCTAAAGTTAAAAGAAAGTAAAAAATATTAGAAAAAACAAATTATATATATATATATATATATATATATATATATATAAAATGAAGCTAATGTAATATGTTCTTTGTATAATAAACAAATTAAACAAATATGTCTTTTGTATATTAAATAAAATAATTCAAGTAAAATAATGTGTTTTGTTTATTAAATGAATTTAAAAATTTATGAAGAGTAGATTTAATGGTTAAAAACATGTCTTTCCTTTCAATTTTATGAGTTCAAATCCAGAGGAGGTAGGGTATGTACATCTTCATAGAATTTAGTAAACAAATCTTGCGTGAAATGAGTTTGGTATCCCACAAACAAGGGTGTCTCATACACCAATTTGATGTCTAACCCTTAAAATTAGATTATTATTATTATAATTGTTGTTGTTGTTGTTGTTGTTGTTGTTGTTGTTGTTGTTGTTGTTGTTGTTGTTGTTGTTGTTGTTGTTGTTATACACCGAATTAATACAATGCATTGCATATCATATCACAATGTTCTTCGAAATCTATATGTAAAATCTGGTAGTATTCTTAACCATCTATTCTTCTAAACACCAACTTTTTTTCCTTTCACCTATCTCAACCTATTTTATTTGTTGGAAAACGTAAAAAGATCAGAAGAAAACATAAACAAATGCATAAACATATCAATATCGAAATGAAGCATATATTGGTATATTATTTCATTTAATATTTGCATATGTGAATATACAAATTAATGCAATACAATGCATATATTAAACGAATTAATGTATATATTAAACGAAATAAATGAAGCATATATTAAATGAATTATAATGCAATGCATGAGTGGGTCTAAAGGTTAATAACATGGGTTTCTTCTTAAAAGGTCATAAGTTTGTATCCATAGGGGGTTAGGGTATGTATACCTTTGTAGCCTTTAGAAGTCAAATCGTTGCATGGAGGGGGTCCCTTGTCCCACAAACACGAGGGTCTCGTACTTATTATATCCTATCACAATGTGTTTGGAAGAATAAAATGAAAGTATAAACATATCACAAAGAAGCATTAACAAAAGCATAAATAAATTGAAAAGAAACATATTTTGGTATTAAAACAAATCAAGTTTATCTAATTTTCTTGTCAAATGTTTTGTTCGATGTTGTGGTTTTTTTCAAAAACATTTTTCTCACTCCAATGTCCTCCTTGATGGTACATTCGTAACATCCTCGTTATAATCCTTATTTTAATTAATGCTTAATGTAGATATAATCTATGGTTGTGGCCAAGCAATGTATATGCAAATTGTATTTTTTATTTCTGAATTTTAATAATAATATGTGATGTCAGTTGTTGGGGGATATGGAGAGAGATGGGGGTTGAATTAATCCACAAGAGAGGGGGATGTCTAGGAGTTTCTAAGATAGGGGTCCAAAGGGGGGGATCACCCATGTCTATTAATTCAGTCGACTTCCTAAATTTTCTATTGGTATATGAACCTTTTATTTTGTCGTTGATGTGGCTTGAGATATATATGATTATGTGGTTCGAGCAAAACGACCTCCCATATGGAAAGAAGTGTTACTATCATTCATTAGTTGCATGTTACACATGTCATCCAAACATGGAAATCACAACAATATGAAACACAATGACACCTACCCGCCTGCATAAGAAATAGGCCCGTGAAAGTATGGGAGATATGGTAACAAGTGATATAAAATGTGATAGAAGGAAATGTAAATAAACTAATTAGTGTTAATGATGAACAGTGATGAATAATGACCAACTTTTGAAATGCAAGGAAGTTATTGTGTTAAATATGAGCCTTTCATATAGGAGGTTCGACTATTAGGGTTTTGTTAGGGCTCAGTTAGGGTTCATCCTCATGCCAGAGACTAGTGTGGGGGGGAGCATCCCTCTGCCTTCATGCTCGTTGCCTCCTCCTGACATCGAGGCCTTCCAGTCCTTAATCTCATCCCTCAAAAAATCAACGAAGCAACCACCATCGCGATTCGTCAAGAATCTAGATGATATTCCAAAGGTTCATGTCCAATCGCCCTCATATCATCCGTTTGCGATACGTCTGGATGAAAATGGCCTCATAGGCTAGATCACATGTCTTTGGTCATCCCCCAGATCAATGAATCAATGGATGGAGCTAAACTAGAAAAAAAAATATTTAGGGCCACTTGTACTTAGTATTCTGCGACAAAGGTTTTTTTGATTTTCTATTTGAAAATAGTGAAGATAGGGATCTGATCTTTAGAAATGGGCCTTACTTTATGGGAGCAAGGGTCATGCATCTGAATAAGTGGAATCCTGATTTCATTCCATAAAATGATATCCCTTCCATGTTTCCAGTATGGATCAGATTTCCTTTCATTCTTCTTCATTGTTGGAATGATGAAACGATCAAGAGTATCAAAAACACCCCAGGAAAATACATTGACCGAGCAGAACCACGAGATGGATTGCAAGCTTGTGCCAGATTATGTGTCGAACTAGATCTAGAAAAAGGATTACCTAAAGCCATCCAATTAACTTTGTATAACTGGTCTTACCTTCAACAAGTGGATTACGATCAAATTCCTTTCAAGTGAAAAGCTTGTCACAAATATGGACTTTTTGCCAAAAGTTTCACTAAAAATAAGCCAGATCATCCTTCTGATCCGAAACAAGGACAATGGAAACAACCCAAAAGGAAAAAGGCTACCAACAAAGCATAAGCTCAACCTCAAGGTCTAGCCTAATTCAGAAGTTCATCCCCACCAATCAATCCAAACATGAGCTCCACTCAAAAAGGGGAATCAAGCCAAAATCATTTTGCAAATATAGTAATAGTAGAAGAATCTCAAGAGGAAACAAGGGAAATTCAAAATCATCACAAGGAACCAGATAAAATTGTCCTAGATCAAGAGAATATTGAAATTCTAGAACAAGTTATAGATAATTCCAAAGCAGGGGAGGCCTCCCCATCCAACAATCCTGAAGCAGAGGAGGATCGATAAGAAGAAGTCTCAGGAGAAGATTCAAAATTGGAAATCTCACAACCGATTATTATAAGAAAAGTAGGTAGAAAATCCAACAGAAATCACAGGGAAACAGAAGCAAATCGAGAAAAGGAACTAGGTTTACAGCCCACCCTAGAAGATATCCTCAAAAAGGATGAGAAAAATGTCAAATCCCATGCCCCTGAAGCTAAAGGCCCATCCTAGCCCTCTAAAGGGGTGGCTACAAAATCAACTAGTAAATAATGAAAGTTGTCTCTTGGAATTGCAGAGGAATGGGCAACAAAGAAAAAAATGAGGACTTGGGAAAACTAATACACTCAGAAAAGCCTTCAATTATTTTGATCCAGGAGACCAAGCTAAGGGACACCGAGATTCTTCTGGAAATGAAAAAAAATTAGAAAAAAAAGTAAAGGCTCAAATATAAGTGCAAGAGGTGCCTTAGGAGGACTCCGCACTTCATGGAACTTGGAGTTATTTATTCTAGATGAAATATTTCAAGCAACAAACTAGATTATGGACAAACTAATCCACCTTTCTTTAGGTAAGATCTATCACATTGTTAATATTTATATGCCAAATAATTATCGGGAAAAGGTATAATGTTGTAACTCTCTTTTAAGCTTAGCTTCAATAGATCCCCTCCCAAATCTAATTCTAGTAGGAGAATTCAATATCACATGGAATATTAATGAAAAAAGAGGGGGCACCATTGTAAGAGATCAATTCCATGAGAATATAGATGACCTTGTTTCAGCTCTGTATTTATTTGATGTTCCCCCTTAAAAAGGGGTCTTCACTTGGAATAATAAAAGAGTTGGTCCAAGTTTTATTGCTGCAAGGCTGGACCATTTTTTGATAAACATCTCCTTCCTTCTCTTTGATTCCTTTTCTTCCAAAATCATCCCCTAGGTTGGCTCAGATCACCGTTCCACCTCCCTCCTCTTTGAAAAGGCCTCTAACCGGGGCCCTTCTCCCTTTTTCTTCAATTCTATCTGGTCTAATAAAGTAAACTTCCTCCCTCTGGTCACCAAAACCTGGAATCAATGGATCATAGGTTCCCTAGTCTTCATCTGGGAACAAAATCTCAAGCTAAAAAAATTGGCCATTAAAACCTAAGTAAAATCCTTTTCTCTTTCCTCGCTTCAGGAAGTTCTAGAAAAACAAAAAAAAATGAATACATCTAGGAGCTCTTGAAACTGAATAATTTTGTCCTACCTTGTTACAATCAGAGAAAACAACCCACAAAGAATATATCAAGTCTCTAAGGGATGAAGAAACTATTTGGAGAGAGAGGGGGGGATAGGGGAGAGGGAGAGAGAGGGA
>ML837193.1:58648-71980 GCA_009831015.1 Picea engelmannii | reverse complement strand
GAGTGGGGTGGAGAGATATTAGGGGGGGGGAAATGGGGGAGAGAGAGGGGGGGGAAGAGGGACACAATGAGAGAGGGGAAGAGGAGGAAGAGAGAGAGGGATATGGAGAGAGAAGAGGGGAGAGTGAGCGAGGGATAGTGAGAGTGAAATCGAACATAAAGAGAGGAAGATAGAGGGAGGGAGGGAGAGAGAGGGGACAGAGAGGGGGAGGCCGGGGGGGAGAGAATTGATTTTTGCTAATAGTAATGTGTGTGTGTGTGTGTTGCTAATAACGTGCATGGGTTTTAGGAACGCACATGCACTTTAGGAATGCACGCGCTTTAGGAACATGTGTGTGTTCCTAAAGCGCACACACATTATTTGAATTTCAAATTTTTTCAGGCTGGAGTGAAAACTCTAGCATACGTGTTTTCTGAGTTGGTTTCCTCAGATTCAGGTTTGGGATCACAAACCTAGTGGTTTGGTATTCAAATACATAAAAACCTCCATTTTTATGAATTCCTCTCCATATCTTTGTTTTTGATGTTATTTTTCTATAGGCTACACAATTCAGTTATTGATGAAACTATAAACATAGATAGAGTTGGTTGTGCAAATTCAAAATATACAATTTATTTTTTTAATTAATAATGTTTACTATTTTTAATCTATTTTTGTCTTGACATATATCAAAATCCTAGAATACATGTCTCACTTATTTCTTCTATAACTTTTTGTCAGCTTAACCATTTCTTGAATGAGTTATATGTGGCACTAGAGGAGACTGATATTTACGATCTCAAAAAAAAAAAATGTTTTGATCATGTTAAGACCTTCTTATTGTGCATGAACAAAAGACGTTGTAATTTCAGGGATATGTTGACTTTGATAATTTTAAAAATATACAAATTAATATTATAAATTTCCAAAAATTGCAATGCACAAGAACAATGGGTTCTCTACAAGTATACAAGTTTTTGGAACAAAAGTCCATCGTTAAGGTACTCAACACCTGCATGAACAAAAACATATACATTATATTTTGTTGGAAAAATAAGATAGCATTGTTAGAAAAACACAAATTTGACATAGTTATTCACAATTTATTTGAATAAAAGTTGTATATTTGGAAAGCTAATTCAATTTCCTATGTTTCATCTTCTCACACCATATTCAAATTCATTGTAAAATTACCTTGAATAATCCCTCCAAGTTAACAAATTATTGTTTTACATATTTGCATTGCCACTAACGCATCATGAGAGAACATCATTAACTTGCACTCACCATCCACGATAATTATAAAGAAAAACAAGATGTTATTACAATAACTCAAAAGCATATACTTAAAACTTATTTTTAAATTCACAAGATTTTTAATATACTAATTACTTTATAAACTACCCATGTTTATCTTTTTCTCTCAACAAACACATGGATAACTATAATAACTTTCATTTTCTTATTATTTATATACAATGACATACTAATTTTAATAATGATTTGCAATGTTTTATTAGATAAAAATATCATAAGCATTTTGAAAACATATAAATAATAAGCATCCAACATAGCATATGTGACAATCTCTCTATATATACTCTACAATGCAATGCTTTATGCTTATAAAATTATATAAGCAAAGGTGACTCCCTTAATACAAAGGTGAGAGACATGTAAGTTCTATGAAAATATAACCATAATGTGCAAGTCATGTAAGTTGTATGAAAACAAAACTATAATTTGTTTGGATCGTGGCATTTGATTTTTCCCAGGAAGATTGTAAGTCATTTTCCTCCATAGACAAAAGGAAGGTAACAGTGCATTTTAAGTCATTTTCCTCCATAGACAAAAGGAATGGAACAATGCATATTTTTTATTATTTTTGTGAAACATTTGTTTCATGTGTGTTGTTATTATACATTTTTTTTAATTTTGTAATATGAAAGATAATTTTTAAATACTTTTTTTCATTACAAATAATATGTTGGCATGTTGACAGGAACAATGCACTTGTCATTGATGGAAAGAACACACAGGAAGGAGAAGCTTGGGAGGAGAAGCGACAGTGATCGTTGGATCACCCATTCTGGATTTTTGATGGTCGTTAGATCTAAATTTAGACAGGAGGAGTGCGCATATGGAAGACAGATCTCAAGCATTAGATCTGAGCGCGGGGACTGACCATCGTCGGATCTAGGAGAACTTGCACAATCTGTAAAGTTCAACATGAAGCAGGCTTACAAAGTCCCAAAATCAGGAGGACTGTCCATCATCAAGAAGGACACATGGCAAGTGATTGGCATTTCACTGACTAGAAAGTCAAAGGAAGGAAGTGCTCTATCCTTCCAACTCACCATATGTGAAATCGCGATAAGATCTAGGCTGTCAAATCTGGAGTAAATACGAAGCACTAGCACTCTTTATATCCAGTAGAGATGCAAGGAGGATAAGCCCAGGAGTCATCCAACACTCCAAAGCTGTGAAGGAATCTTGGCCATCCATCGAAGGCATTCGTGGATTGTTGGATCTGAAGGACACATGGCTAAAGTTCAACATTTCGTTGATTGAAAGGTCAAAGGCACGAGGTGCTCTATCCTTCCAACTCACAAAACACAAAATGGAGAAATGATTTGAGCTATCGGATCGAGGAAAAATCTGGACCGTCGATCCAAGAAGGACACGTGGCTAAAGATAAGCATTTCGCTGACTGAAATGTCAAAGGAACGGGGTTCCCTAACCTCTCGAACTCACGATATGAAAAATTGTGAAATAATCCTAGTCGTTGGATCAAGGACAAATCTGGGTCGTCAGATCCAGGAGGTGAATGTGGCAGACCACGTCAGAAAGGACAGGTGGAAGACTATGTCAGCAATGACACGTTGCACGATCAGACAACAACAAGTGTCAAGATGATTCAACATTTCAGGAACCTGGAAATCACAATTATGAGTGACACGTGGCATCCACATGGATCATGTCATGTCATCGAGTGACATCATTACAGGAGTTTAGTTTCTGGATTTTTAGCATCAACACTCCCCCAAAGTCCCGAAAGTTGAAGTTCTGGGGTGGAAGATAGTCATCCAATCACCACGGATCGTCAAACATTGATCTTAAGAGTGAAGTGCTCAAACGACTAGCTAGTGGTCATATGTCGTGGTCACACTGGAGAGTAGAGCTAGAGAAGCTAAGCTCCTTTTTGGGGTTTCGGAGATCGCAACTTAGAGAGTCGAGATGCCTCATCATAGGATTCTTGAAATCGCAAGTTGCAAAAGCACTTTATGGATAAGCACTTGGTCATAGCCGGTGGTCACGAGAAGGGAAGGAGCCAGTCCAGCTAAGCTCCTTTTCAAGGTTTCAGAGATCGCGACTTGGAGAGTCGAGATGCCTCATCACAGGATTCCCGAAATCGCAAGTTGCAAAAGTGCTTTATGGATAAGCGCTTGGTCACAGCCGGTGGTCACGAGAAGGGAAGGAGCTAGTCTAGCTAAGCTCCTTTTCAGGGTTTCGAAGACCATGACTTGGAGAGTCGAGATGCCTCACAACAGGAATTCGCGATATGCGAAATCTCGAAATGCCTTTTTTTATTAGGTTGTGGTCACCGCTTGAGGCCACATGTGAAAGGAAAGGTCTTAGCCAGAAATTCTAAACGCACACTATGAATTTTTCCTCAGGAAGAGAGAAGGTGAAAAATGCATGAACATGCAGAGGTTCTCTTAGTAACGGCTAGGACGAAGAGTCTGGACTGCCAGAGAATTTGAGGAGTTGTAGGGTGACTACCAGGGGAGACAAAGATTCTCGAGGCATCTGCCAGAGTAATGAAGACTGATCATAGAGATGATTGACAGATGCAAGAGAGGACGAAGAGTCTGGATTACTAGTGAAGCGAAGGAATATTAGCATAATGCCCAATGATGATGAACGTATGGGGGTAACAGCCAGAAAAGATGAAGAGTTTCCATGATGATCACCAGAGGAATCGACATGAGAAGGTGATGAAGAATGAATAAAAGTAGAGAGATGCTTTAGGGAACAAGAGGGTGAAAAGGTGGAGTGGCAGTGAACAACCCAATGAGCAGAATTGTGACACTGTGAAGAGCATGCAAAGGCATTGTGCATGGAGGAAGAAGAAGGTGCACATATAGTATAAATACAAAGAACATAGAAGACATGAGGGTTGTTGTTTTGAGTGATACATGCATGTAGAAGCATGATGTGTAGGATCTAAAGCACGGAAGAAGAAAAGAACAGAGATGCATATTTGAGAAAAGAAGAGAAAGTCGAGGTGTGCATGCAAAGATAGAGAAGAAGATTAGAAATATCAACAGGATGCAAGAAGGAAGACACTGATGCAAGTAGAATAGGGAAGTTTAGCATAATAGTGATGAGACTGGTAAGCCATTGATGAACATTATATCACTGTAATAAGTTTCTGTAGCAAATATTTATATTTCAGGGTGGTTGGGAGGTGCTAGGGAGTACAGTTGTCCTCAGAGGTTCAAGTGGGTTCTTGAACACAGGGAGTTGTAGCTTCCATCTAGTTGTAGCCAGAAAAACCAAGGTGGCAGGGTGGTGCAAGGGAGAACATTGGTTCTTTGTTATACAGGTTGGTGCCTGTGTGACTGGAAGTTGGTGCTTCCATCCAGTTGGTGTTGGAACACTTAGGGAGTTGTTGCTTCCTTCTAGTGGGTGCTAGAGAAACCAGGGAGTAGGTGCTAGAAAAAACAGAGAGTTGTTGCTCTCAGCAAGTTGTAGCTTGCAAAACAGAGGTTGTAGCCTCACAATGAGTTGGAGCTTATAAGTATGATAATGTACAGAATGTAAAGATTACTTATCATATAAAGGAGAAGAGGTTTTTACCCTTTATGGGTTTCCTCAGAAAATATCTGTCTCTATGTATTTCATGTGCGTGAATTATGTTGAATGTTCTATTGCTTACTTCCCTGCATTATTGTGATTATCATGAAGTGATCTGTAAAGATTTTAAAATTAGCATAATTGTTTAAGCTCGGTAACAACTGATTCACCCCCCCCCCTCTCAGTTGTCCAACAATTGGTATCAGAGTTGGCCCCTTTTATCTAAGGGTAGATCCTAGAGCTTAAACATGTCAAGCCATGAAGGAACTTAAACCAATAAGGCCCCTCTATTCAATGGAACAAACTTTGCCTTCTAGAAAGTTAGAATGAGAACCTACATAGTGGCTTTGGGTGCAGATGTTTTGGATGTGGCAAATATTGGTTATGTAAAGCCAGTTGTACTAGCTAATAAGGATGACAAGCTAGAATTTAGCTTCAACTCTAAGGCTATGAATGCTATCTTGAGTGGGCTTTCAGAAGAATAATTTGTAAAATTTATGCACGTAGAAACTGCCAAAGAAATGTGGGACAAACTCATTAGCAGTTATGAAGGTAATGAGAAGGTAAAGGATGCCAAGCTTCAAACCTACAGAGTACAGTTTGAACAGTTGAAGATGAAAGAGGATGAAACGGTTGGAAAGTAATTTCTGAGAGTTGAAGAACTAGTAAATGCAATGAAAGCACTTGGTGAAAATATTGAGGAAGCTTCTTTAGTTCAAAAAATTTTGAGATCTCTACAAGATAGGTTCAACCCGAAGGTCTTTGCTATAGAAAAAATTAATGATCTAAAAGCCTTGGAGTTTGATCAACTTCTAGGAACGTTGACTGCATATGAAATGAGAATAGTTAAAGATAAACCCACCTTCAGAGAAGCATCATTTAAGGCAAACAAGAATAAGGATTCTAAGCTTGATGAAATTGAAGAAAATTTTGTGAGAAGACTAAAGAAGGGATCAAGAAAATAAAAAGGTAAACTGCCTTTCAAATGTTTCAATTGTGGTAAGATAGGTCATTTTGCAAATAAATTTCCTCACAAAATAAAGGATCAGACATATGACGATGAGGAGAAGCACAAACACAGAAATTTCTTTAAAGAGAATAATTTTAAGAAGAAAAGTTTTTGTGTAAACAATGATGATGATCCTTCAGATAATCAAGACAATGACTCCTCTATTGAAGATAAACTAAATGACTTCATACTTATGGCCAAAGACGATTATGATAATAAAATCACAGGAAGTGATTCTAATGAAGAAGAAGTTGTGGTTGACCTAGAAGAAGAACTGATCAGTGCACTAGAAGAGCTTGACAAACTCAGAATTAAGACGAGAAAGCAAAAACAATTGTTGATATAGTTCAAGAAAGGAAGTAAAGAACCTTACGAATACTTTGCCCTGCTAAAAGTGGAATTAAAAGAGGCAAATAAAACAAATACATTTTGAAACAATAGTTATCAGAAAAGAAGGCAAGATGTGAAGCTCTGGAGGAAGAAGTAGTGAAAACTAGGAAAGAGATGGAGAAGTTTCAAGCCTTGTATCATCAGAATCTGTCAAGTATCAAAGCCTCAAAATAATTGGCCACCATTTTGAATCATCAAAGAAACCCAAAGCTAAAAATAGGTCTGGGTTATGAAGAGGGATCAAGTAGTGATCAGCCAAGCAACAAAGATCCCATCAAGTTTGTCAAATCTACCATCTATGACAACAAAAAACCTGCAGAAACAAAAGAAGATAATCAGCGGCCCTGGAGGAGTAACGAAAGAGGTACCAAAAATGAAACTATAGATAAAAGAAATAATGTACTCTCTTTTCAAATAAATCATCAGCATGGAATAAATCGACCTTCTCAAAGAAGACAACCATTTTCTAGGTACCAAGGTTTTTTCTATGGATATTGTTTTTTCTGTTCTAACTTTGGTCATAAAGTTGTAAACTGTTCTTTAAAATTGAGATTTGAGCAATCAAGACATTCAAGGTATAGATATCTTCCACAACAAAGAATGAGACAGCCAAGTAACAAACCATCACAGGCTGCAAATCACTTGATGGATGGGAAAAGGACACAGGTTAAGCATAACAATCATTATGAGCCCTTATTCAATGAACCAGAATGTTACATCTATCATAATTATGGACATAAAGCTACTAACTATCGCTTAAATAACTATGAACCAGATTTGAATCCCTCTTCTAAAAATGTCAAGGGTTGGAAGAACAAAGAAAGTGACAAGTGTGGATTAGTGTTGTCAGCTCAAATACAAAAGAACCCTTGGTATATACACAGTGGATGCTCCAAACATATGATGGGAGACAAAGGTAAGTTTATATCTCTAAGTGAAAGTAAATCAGGAAACGTGACCTTTGGAAATGATGCTCCAGGTAAAATCAAGGGTAAAGGGATGGTTAGTTTAAGTAATGGAAAATGAAAATCCCAAGATGTTCTTCTTGTAGATGGGCTGAAACATAATCTGCTCAGTGTAAGTCAAATGTGTGACAGAGGATGTGAAGTGGTGTTCACTTCCAAGGACTACAAGATAAAGTCTATAAACTCAAGACAAGTGGTGGCTAAAGGCATAAGGACAGAAAATAATGTATATGTGCTGAAATAAGATAGAGAAGAGTGTCATCTAAGAAAACATGATGAGAGTTGGTTATGGCATAGGAGACTTGGACATCTAAACTTTGATCATTTAATAAAGCTCAAAAATCTTGAGGCAGTAAAAGATCTTCCAAGAATATCAAAGCCACAAGATTTTGTGTGTAAACCCTGCCAAGTAATAAAGCTAACTAGGACACAGTTTAAATCCAAGACCTCTACTTCAACAGAGAAACCACTCCAATTAGTTCATATGGATTTATGTGGACCATAAAGACAAGAAGGCACAAGGAAGGAAAACTACTTCATGCTAATCGTTGATGATTACTCCAAACTCACTTGGGTTGCTTTTCTCAAAGAAAAATCTGAAGTATTTGAGAAATTTAAAATATTTAAGGCTTTAACAGAAAATCAAACAGGCAACAGATTAAAGGTTGTAATATCAGACAGAGGAGGATAATTTATGTCAAGTGATTTCAATGAATTCTGTGATAAACATGGGATCAAGAGAGAATACACTATCCTAGGAACTCCACAGCAAAATGGAGTAGTTGAAAGGAAAAACAGAATAGTTCAACAAATGGCCAGGTCAATGTTGAATGAGAAGAATATTGGTCAAACCTACTAGGTAGAAGCAATACACACAGCATTCCATGTTCTTAACAAAGCCCACTTCAGACCGCACAGTGACAAAACGCCCTATGAACTGTGGTATGGAAGACCTGCTTCAATAAAACACTTCAAAGTCTTTGGGAGTAAGTTCTACATAAAGAATAATAATGAAAACCTTGGCAAATATGATGACAGGGATGATGAAGGCATATTCTTAGGATATGCTACCAATAGTAAAGGATATATATGCTTTAATAAAAGATTTCACAAATTAGTTGATTGCATTGATTTAAAGGTTGATGAAGGAGTCCCGGTAACAAAGGTGAGCAATATTGAGTCTGCTTCAGAGGACATAGGTAAAACTGAAGATGAATAGGTCCAAGAATCAGAAAAATAAGACTTTGAATTAGATTAAGATACAAATACTCAGGCAGATTCAAACTAGCAGACAACATAAAATCCTTCCTCCAAAATTACTCAAAAGAATCATCCTGCAAGTCAGATAATTGGTGAGAAAGACAGAGGTGTACAAACCAAGAGAAGGATAATCAAAGACACTGAGAAATCACATATACCCTTCATATCCATGGTGGAACCCAAGAACTTTAATGAATCTAGTGAAGATGTAAATTGGTTAAAATCAATGAATGAGGAATTGGACCAGATTGAAAAGAATGACACTTGGGAACTCGTTCCTAGACCAAGAGATAAAAATGTCATGGGCTCCAAATGGATCTTTAAGCATAAGTTGAATGAGAAGGAACAAAGAAATATTGGTCTGTAAAGGCTATGCTCAAATAGGACTTGATTTTGATGAAACATTTGCGCCCGTAGCAAGGTTAAAAGCTATCAAAATATTTCTTTCCTATGCTTGTGATAAAAGGTTTAAAGTCTATCAAATGGATGTCAAGTTAGCTTTTCTAAATGGATATTTAAACAAAGAAGTCTATATGGAACAGAAAGAGGGTTTTGAACTGTCTGATAACCCTGACTTTGTATGCAAGATGAAGAAAGCTTTATATGGGTTAAAACAAGCCCCTTGTGACTAGTATCACATACTGGATACGTATCTTCAAGACAAAGGGTTCAAGAGAGGAATAGTTGACATCAATCTATATATCAAAATAGAGGGTAATGATTTTCTCATCGTGTTGGTCTATGTAGATGACATCATCTTCGGATGTAATAAGGATTCATTGGTACAATGGTTTTCTTCTGCCATGGAGTCTGAGTTTGAAATGTCTATGATAGGTGAACTGTCATTTTTTCTTGGTCTACAAATTACTCAGAGGTCTGAAGGAATGTTCATTTCTCAATAAAAATATCTAAAATAAATGTTGAAAAGGTTTCAAATGGAAGATTCTAAACCTGTGGGCACACCTGTGGTTACTGGATGCAAATTAAGTAAGGATGATGACTCACCTGATGTTGATAAAAGTTCATATAGGTCAATGATAGGTAGCCTGTTGTACATCACAGCATATTGTCCAGACATAATGCATGATGTTGGAATGGTGGGAAGATATCAGTCTGCACCTAAACAGAGTCATTTTCTAGCTGTCAAAAGGATATTCGGATATCTGAAAGAAACAATGAACTATGGCCTATGGTATCCTAAGAATTAGAATTTTCAATTATCATTTTACTCAGATGTTGATTGAGCTAACTGCATGGATGAAAGGAAAAGCACGAGTGGAGGTGCATTCTTCTTAGGAGATTCTTTAGTAGCTTGGTTGAGCAAAAAGAAAGGCTCCATTTCTTTATCAACTATAGAGGCAGAATACATTGCTGCTGCTACTTGTTGCACTCAGGTATTATGGATGATATAGACACTTGCAGACTTGGAGGTAAAATATACTGCACCGATCCCAATTCATTGTGATAACACAAGTGCCATAAGTGTGTCAAAGAATCCTGTATTCCACTCCAAGACCAAGCATATTCCCATAAAATACCATTTTTTGAGAGATCAGGTCACCAATCAGATTGTTCAGGTTCATTACATTCCAACCACGGAACAAATTGCAGACATCTTTACTAAACCCCTAGCCAAGACACCTTTTGAATATCTTCATCAGAAGATGGGTGTCATCCCGTCTCAAATCTAAAGAAAATCCATCTTGTTAGGGGGAGTTTGTGTTGGTTGAATATATGATACCTCCGAAAAATTACTGCAACAGCTCAGGGGGAGCGTGTTTTTTCTTTGACATTGATGTCAAAGGGGGAGAAGAACAACATGAATGGATGCTACGGTTGAAGATCGAGGTCTAAGCAGAACAGTGTAGCCTTTAAGGGTTTCCATCGATGCCAAAGGGGGAGACTGTTGGCATGTTCACAGGAATAATGTGCTTGTCATTGATGGCAAGAACACACAGGAAGAAGAAGATCGAAAGGAGAAGTGACAGTGATCGAAGGATCACCCATTTTGAATTCCTGATGGTCGTTAGATCTAAATTCAGACAGAAGGAGCGCACAGATGGAGGACAGATCTCAAGCGTTAGATCTGAGCACGGGGACTGGTCGTCATCGGATCTAGGAGAACCTGAATGATCTTTAAAGTTCAACATGAAGCAGGCTTACAAAGTCCCGAAAGCAGGAGGACCGTCCATCTTCAAGAAGGACACATGGCGAGCGATTGGAATTTCATTGACTGGAAAGTCAAAGGAAGGAAGTGCTCTATCCTTCTAACTCGCGATATGTGAAATTGCGATAAGATCTGGGCCGTCAGATCTGGAGTTAATACGAAGGACTAGCAGCCATTAGATCCAGTAGAGTTGTAAGGAGGATAAGCCCAGGAGTCATCCAACACTCCAAAGCTGTGAAGGAATCCTGGCCATTTATCGAAGATAGTCGTGGATCGTAGGATCTGGAGGACACATGGCTAAAGTTCGGAATTTTGCTGACTGAAAGGTCAAAGGCACGAGGTGCTCTATCCTTCCAACTCACGAAACGTGAAATGACGAAATGATTTGAGCCGTCGGATCGAGGACAAATATGGACCGTCAATCCAAGAAGAAAACGTGGCTAAAGATAAGCATTTCACTGACTGAAAGGTCAAAGGAACAGGGTTCCCTAACCTCTCGAACTCACGATATGTGAAATCGTGAAATAATCCTAGTCATTGGATCAAGGACAAATCTGGGTTGTCAAATCCAGGAGGTGAATGTGGCAGACCACGTGAGAAAGGACAGGTGGAAGACTACGTCAGCAATGACACATGGCACGATTAGACACCAACAAGTGTCAAGATGATTCGGCATTTCAGGAACCTGGAAATCACAATTTTGAGTGACACATGGCATCCACACGGATCATGTCATGTCATCGAGTGACGTCATTCCGAGATTTTAGTTTCGGGAGTTTTAGCATCAACACTCCCCCAAAGTCCCGAAAGCTGAAGTTCCAGGGTGGAGGATAGTCGTCCAATCACTACATATCGTCGACTGTTGATCTTAAGAGCAAAGCGCTCAAACATATATCGAATGGTCATATGTCGTGGTCACGCTGGAGAGAAGATCTAGAGAAGCTAATCTCCTTTTTGGGGTTTCAGAGATCACGACTTGGAGAGTCAAGATGCCTCATCACAAGATTCCCAAAATCGTGAGTTGTGAAAGTGATTTATGGATAAGCGCTTGGTCACAACCAGTGGTCACGAGAAGGGAAGAAGCTAGTCTAGCTAAGCTCCTTTTTGGGGTTTTGGAGATCGTGACTTGGAGAGTCGAGATGACTCATCACAGGATTCCCGAAATCGTGAGTTGTGAAAGTGATTTATGGATAAGTGCTTGGGCATAGCCGGTGGTCACAAGAAGGGAAGGAGCCAGTCCAGCTAAGCTTGTTTTTGGGGTTTTGGATATCGTGACTTGGAGAGTCGAGATGCCTCGCAACAGAAATTCGCAATATGCGAAATCCCGAAATGCCTTTTTTTATTAGACTGTGGTCACCGCCTGAGGCCACATGTGAAAGGAAAGGGCTTAGCCAGAAAGTCTAAATGCCCACTGTGAAGTTTTCCTTAGGAAGAGAGAAGGCGAAAAAATTCATGAACTTATGGAGGTTCTCTTAATAACGGCTAGGGAGAAGAGTCTGGACTGCCAGAGAATTCGAGGAGTTGTAGGGTGACTGCGAGGGGAGACGAAGAGTCTCGAGGCATATGCCAGTGCAATGAAGACTAATTATAGAGATGATTGACAGATGCAAGAGAGGATGAAGAGTCTGGATTGCTAGTGAAGCTAAGGAATCTCATCATAACGCCCAATGATGATGAACGTATGGGGGTAACTGCCAGAAAAGATGAAGAGTTTCCATGATGATCACCAGAGGAATCGACATGAGGAGGTGATGAATAACAAAGAAAAGTAGAGAGATTCTTAAGGGAACAAGAGGGCAGAAAGGTGGAGTGCAAGTGAACAACTTGATGAGTAGAACCATGACACTGTGAAGAGCATGCAGAGTCATTGCGCATGGAGGAAGAAGATGGTGCACATATAGTATAAATACGCAAAACATAGAAGACATGAGGGCTGTTGTTGTGAGTGATACATGCGTGTAGAAGCATGATGTGCAAGAGTTGAAGCACAGAAGAAGAAAATAACAAAGATGCATATCTGAGAAAAGAAGAGAAATCTGAGGTGTGCATGCAGAGACAGAGAAGAAGATCAGAAAGCTCAAAAGGATGCAAGCAAGAAGACACTGATACAAGCAGAACAGGGTAGTTTAGCATAACAGTGATGAGACTGGTAATCCATTGATGAACAATATACCACTATAATAAGTTTCTGTAGCAAAGATTTATATTTCAGGGTGTTTGTGAGGTGCTAGGGAGGATTGTTTTCCTCAGAGGTTCAAGTGGGTGCTTGAACACAGGGAGTTGTAGCTTCCATATGGTTGCAGCCAGAAAAACCAGGGTGGCAGGGTGGTGCAAGGGAGAACATTGGTTCTCTGTTATACAGGTTGGTGCCTATGTGACTGGAAGTTGGTTCTTCCATCCAGTTGGTGCTGGAACACTTAGGGTGTTGTTGCTTCCTTCTAGTGGGTGCTAGAGAAACCAGGGAGTAGGTGCTTCCTTCTAGTAGGTGCTAGAGAAAACAAAGAGTTGGTTCTCTCCGCAAGTTGCAACTTGCAAAACAGAGGTTGTAGCCTCACAATGAGTTGGAGCTCATAAGTATGATAATGTACAGAATGTAAAGATTACTTATCATATAAAGAAGAAGAGGTTTTTACCCTTTATGAGTTTCCTCAAGAAATATCTGTCTCTGTGTATTTCATGTGTGTGAATGATGTTGAATGTTC
>ML837193.1:45019-58162 GCA_009831015.1 Picea engelmannii | reverse complement strand
AAATTTCATTGATGATAAATCCAAAAAAATCAAGATTGTAGAATGTTTAACTTTTGTCATTAATAATTATATAAATTGAGATATATATTATTAATTTGACTAGCACAACTAGATATACACTAGTTGACGCCATTAGTTTTGAAAGGTGAAAAATGACACCTATTGGCGTATATCAACCACTTTTACTTGTGTGATTGTGCTAGTCGATGAGTGACATGCATGTGGAGGATTAGTATATTTGTGAATTAAAATATCAATATAATTAATAATGAAATATATATGAAATGGTTGACTAGGGATGACCACGTTGACCATGTTGACCATGGTTGTCCACAATTGACCATGCTTGACCATATCAAAATAATTAATAATGAAATATCTATGATATGGTTGACCATGGATGACCACATTAAACTACGATTTGCCATGGTTGAGTATGGTTGGCCATGGTTGATTATGTGTGACTATTTGACTATGATTAACTTCAGTAGGCCAAGGTCTACTAAGGTTGAATGACCATGGTTGACTATAGAATACTATGCTAAACTATTGTTTTCCATAGTTGAAGTTGGTTGATCACGTTTGACTATGGTTGACCATGGGTGAACATGTTGACTATAGATGACCATGTTGGTTGTGGTTGACTATGGATGACATGGTTGTATATAGTTGAACATGGTAGAGCACAATTGACCATGGTTAACTTTGGTTGACCTTTGTTGACTTTGGTTACTTTGGTTGACTACGGTTGAGCATGTTTGAACATGAACATGACCATGATATTGGTTGACCATGGTTGACTATGGTTGATCATGGTTTACCATGACCATAACCAGAACCATGGTTAACTATGGTTAAACTTGGTCAATCATGACCATGACCATGGTTGACTATGGTTGACCATGACCATGGTTGATTATGGTTGACCATGGTTAACTATGATTGACCATGGTTTGACCTTAGTTGACTATGGTTGACCACGTCAATTATTTTTAACCATGGTTTACTATGGTAATGTTGCATGTGATGTTCATCATTGTTGACTTATGTCAAACTGCTACATTGTCAATGGTTTTGTTGAAATGTGATGTCCATCAATAGTTATCACATTGTGACATTCCTCAAGGGTTATGTAGGCTTGTGATGTTCCCCAATGATTATGTCATATTGCAACGTTCATCACATTAGGGTAAATTTGAGGTCTAAAATGGGCCTCATAAGGAAAATAATAAAATATTAGTTATAATAATAAAACAAGAGATGAATTTTCAAAGGAAAATAAAGAAAACTATTTTTTTAATCATATTTTTTACTTATCTCCTAATAGATTTACTCAAATTTAAAGTGTAAGAATTTTTTACTTATCACCTTGTAGGTTTACTCAAATTCTACATCCAATAAGTGCCTACACTTGAAATTTGAGTAATCCTATAAGGAGATAAGTCAAAAATATGATTTAAAAAAACAGTTTTTTTTCTTTTCCTTCCAAAAATATTTACCCTTATGGTTGACATCATCATCTCGAATCCTATTAGCTATTTTAAAGTTGATTTTTATAGTACTTTTTTTTTGTTTTGAGGCTCATTTTTACCTCAAAAATCCCCTTAATGATGGTTACATCACATTGCCACATTCATATTCATTATTTTATGTTGAATTATTTCGTTCCTCAATGGTTACGTTGCAATATTCATCATCTTTATGTTATGTCAAATTGCTTCATTCCTCAATGGTTACATCACATTGCGACATTCATTAAGAGTTATGTCACCTTCCAAGGTTCCTTAAAGGTTATTTTTCAATGCAATGTTCTTAAATGGCTATGATGCATTCTGATATTCATCTTGGTTGAATTATATGGAATTTCCATGTTCCTCAATAATTATGTCACATAACGAAATTCATTATGGGTCATGTCACATTTTTTACGTTTCTAAATGGTTAAGTCGTATTACCACATTCATCTTGGAGGACTTATGTTGAATTGTAGTGTTTTTTAAGTGTTACGTAACTCCATTATTATGTAGCATTGTGAAATTTACATTGGTTGGATTATGTCAAATTGTTGTGTTACTCAATGGTAATTATGTCGCAAAGTCATATTCTTGAAGGGTTAGGGTAGATTGTGGCATTTCTCAATGGTTGTTTCATATAGCAATGTTTATCATGGTTGACTTATATAAACCATGTTTTCCTTGAGTTGGCCATGGGTTAGTATGGATATGGTTGATTATGGTTGACTTTCATCGCATTACGATGTTCGTCAAGGGTTATGTTAAATTGTGACGTTGATTTTTATTCGTCATATTGTGACATAGGGTTATGTTCACCACATTGTGATGTTGGGTTTTGTTCTCCAGATTGCGGCATTGAATTATGTTTGTCACATTGTGGAATTTAGTTGTGAGCATCAAATTTAGATGTTCATGTAAGGATATGTTAGATTTTGTCACATTACAATGTTACGTCACATGGAAATATTCATTTACGGTTTTGTTAAATACAAAATTTCTTTAAGGGTTATGTTTAAGTAATATGTTCTTGAATGGTCATGATGCATTCTCATTTTAATCTTGGTTAGATTATAATGAAATGCTATGTTCCTTAATGGTTATGTCTCATTGCAACATACATGAAGGGTTGGGTTATGTCTCAAGGCCTATATCGACATAACCATAGGTGGCGTGGGTAGACTATGGTTTCTCTTGATTGAATATGGTTGACCATGGGTGCCCATCTCATTATGGTGGACCAAGGTTCACTAAGGTTGAGTATGGTTATGTTACATTGCAACATTAATGTTGGTTGACTTATGTTGAATTGCTATGTTCTAGGTTTTGTTGCATTGCAACGTTTTAAAAGGGTTTGGTTTGTTTGTGACGTTCCTATTAGTTATGTTGCATTGGAAACTTCATATTTTTTTACTAATGTCAAAATATACATTCGTCAATGGTTTTGTCACATTGTGATGTTCATCAAGAGGGTTATATTGTGACATGAAGAAGTTGAATTAAAGAATAAAATAGGAGGTTGACTTAAAGAATATGTCATATTGTGACATTTCTAAGAAATTATATGGTTGAATTCAATGTTAAAGAGAGACTTCAATAGTAATTTTTCAAGAGGTTTATTGTAAAATAATGTTATATAGTGGTAATTTAAAAGTTTAAAATTGATTTTCATTAACTTAATATTAGTTGAGACATGTAAAGAGTAATATATGCCATGTTTGAAGTTGGTATTGTAGTTTACTTTGAACAATATGTCACATGGCCACATTTGGAGAGTAATAAATTTAGGAGGTTGACATCAATATGTGTAAAATCCAAGAGGTTGACATCAAATTAAAGAGTAAAAATCCAAGAGGTTCTATTTGATATTCATAAATGAAGTTTTTAACTTTAATTTTATGCCATATTGTGACATTTTAAAAGTAATAATATGGTGAACTTGAATGGAATGACATATATCAACATTTCAAAAGTAATAAAGATTTTGTTTGGTGTATAAATTTGAATAATATATGACATTGCAACATAAGGACAATAATAATTGAAGAAATAAACATCTATAAGATGTGACATTATGAAAAAACAATAATAATATGGTTGTCTTTAATGAAACGTAACATTGAGAAAGTGAATAGTAATAATCTAAAAAGTTATGTTAAGGAATATATAAAGTATGAAAAGTATCAATAATAATATTTCAATGAATAGTAAAAAAAGTACTAATACAATTGATTTGATTTGTTTTCTTCTTTTATCTCCATAAC
The DNA here is from genome assembly GCA_009831015.1 of Picea engelmannii. Taxonomy (NCBI): domain Eukaryota; kingdom Viridiplantae; phylum Streptophyta; class Pinopsida; order Pinales; family Pinaceae; genus Picea; species Picea engelmannii. The sequence continues at coordinate 54,387 of ML837193.1, read as the reverse complement.
ACATAACATAGTAGGAAGGGGATATAATCTATAGTTGACATGTATAAAAGAAAAAGGAATCTCTTTTCAAAATATTGTGAAATCTTTTAAAAGAATTAAGATGATTAACTTGAATGAAATGACACATATGAACATTTCAAGAATAATAAAGGTTATGTTTGGTGTAGACAATTGAATAATCTATGATATTTTAGCATATGGATAGTAATTATCGAGGAGATAGACATATATGTGTGTGTGTTTAATGAAATGTAACATTGAGAAAGTGAACATTAATAATTTAAAATGCTCTGTTAAAGAATATATAAAGTATGAAAAGTAATAATAATAATATTTCAATCAATAGTATAGAAAATATCAATACAAATGATTCCATAACACATAACATAGTAGGAAGGGGATATGATCTATAGTTGACATGTATAAAAGAAAAAGGTATTTCATTTCCAAAATATTTAGGTTTTAACTTAATGAAATGCAGTTTCCATATGTTTAAAAAAAACTTATATGGTAAATAGAACAAAACCTATTCTAAAGTGTAACTAGATTGGTGACATGCACACAACACCAATTAATATCAATTCTTGTTGAATGAAAACTTTGCCTCTAAATCCATTCTCTCCTAAGCTTTGTACCTACCTCCCTTTCACAAATATGTTGAAATTGTTGCATGATTACCTTCATTTTAGATAAAAACTGAAAGGTTTCATAAAAAAAAGGTGGAATGAAAATCCATTTCGGATAGTGATCTTATTTTGCATGGAATTAAGAAAAAAAAAATTCTACGTGATTTCATGCAAAGAAAAAATAAACTTTGAAACATCTATGTTGTCCATAACTACAGGTCAATAAAAACATAAATAAAGAAAAAGATATATTATGGACCAAAAAATATCATTTAGACAAGAAAAACAAAAAAATTATCTATTCCCACAAAGTATGAGTCAAAATATCAATAGAAATTCGATATGAAAACAACATTTTCGCTTCCTCTCTTATAAAATGTGTAGCAAGCCAAATTTAATGAACTCTTAAAACATAGGATTTGTGTTTAGCTTAAAATTGATTGTTTTAAACTGTGTTAAATTTACATGAAGAAGGTTACATGCATCTAGAGTTATTTTCCCCTATGGTGTTTTTGTTTGCTAGTTGGTTCGTGACCTATGGGACTAGCTTGTGGCTGAGAAATTGTGACTCAAGGGCATCTAAGAAGTCAAAATCACCTAGGGATCACACTCGACCTGAGCCACACCAACCCTTAACATGGCTGGATTTTTTGTCCCCACAGGTTTTGAATCGATGACTTTTAACATCACGGGGTGCCTTAACAGCACACTCCATCACCGACTGTCCTACACCTCGGGGTCCTATTTTCCCCTATATTTATAGAAGCAAAAAACAATGATTTTTTAACTTTATAGAGTTCTCCTAACTTTGAACAACAAAGTTTAAAAGTAATTTTAAAACCAAGTTTAAAAGTAATTTTGAATTGTTTTATAAATACTAAAATATACTATATACTATGTATTTATGACATGCTATGTGTATTAATATATACTATGTATTTATGACATGTTATGTGTATTAATATATGATAGTTTAAATGTCAATGATTAGTAGTAAACAAAGTTAATTATCTATTTTTTTTGAATAGATATTACTTAATATATGATAGTTTAAATGTCAATGATTAGTAGTAAACAAAGATATAATTATCTATTTCTTTAAAATAGATATTACAAAATAGAAATTGTGTTTTTTTTTCAAAAGGTAAAATTTATCTTGAAAATATATAAAATATTACCAAATTGATAAAAAGATTAATATAAAAATAGTAATTTCAAAAGACAATAAAATGAACAAAACATAGGCATTATATGAAGAGGTAAAGTATTTATATGGAATGTTACAATGATAAAGACTATCTCTTGTTTCTTCCTTAAGATTGTAACATAAGCACTATTTTTCATCTTGAAATAATGCTAAAACTAGAAAAGTGAGGAAATGAACAAATTATCTACTCTCAATATGAAAATAAAAATCAACCCATGAGAAAATAAAAATCAATTCATACCACTCTTTAAGTAAATATCAACCTATGCCACTCTTTGTTGCCAATATCAATTGTTGCATACTCTAAAGTTAAAAGACATAAAAAAAAATATATATATATATACTATTTTTCATCTTGAAATAATGCTAAAACTAGAAAAGTGAGGAAATGAACAAATTATCTACTCTCAATATGAAAATAAAAATCAACCCATGAGAAAATAAAAATCAACTCATACCACTCTTTAAGTAAATATCAACCCATGCCACTCTTTGTTGCCAATATCAATTGTTGCATACTCTAAAGTTAAAAGACAGTAATATATATATATATATATATATATATATATATATATATATATATATATAACGAATTAATGCAATATGTGCTTTGTATAATAAACGAATTAAAGAAATATGTCTTTTGTATATTAAAAAAAATAATTCAAATTAGTTTTGTTTATTAAATGAATTAAAAAAATTATGAAGAGTAGATTTAATGATTAAAAACATGTCTTTTCTTTTAAGTTCATGAGTTCAAATCTAGAGGAGGTAAGGTATATACATCTTCATAGAATTTAGTAGACAAATCTTCCGTGAAATGAGTCTGTTATCTCACAAACAAGGATGTCTCATACACCAATTTAATGTCTAACCCTTAAAATTAGATTATTATTGTTGTTGTTGTTGTTATACAACAAATTAATACAATGCATTGCATATCATATCACAATGTTCTTCAAAACCTATATGTAAAATCTGGTAGTATTCTTAACCATCTATTATTTTAAACATCAAACTTTTTTCCTTTCACCTATCTCAACCTATTTTATTTGTTGGAAAACGTAAAAAGATCAAAAGAAAACATAAACAAATGCATAAACATATCCATATATAAATGAAGCATATATTGGTATATTATTTCATTTAATATTTGCATATGTCAATATACAAATTAATGCAATATAATGCATATATTAAACGAATTAATGTATATATTAAACAAAATAAATGAAGCATATATTAAATGAATTAAAATGCAATGCATGATTGGGTCTAAAGGTTAATAACATGGGTTTCTCCTTAAAAGGTCATAAGTTCATACCCATAGGGGGTTAGGGTATGTATACCTCTATAGTCTTTAGAAGTCAAATTGTTGCATGGAGGGGGTCCCTTGTCCCACAAACAACAGGGTCTCGTACACCAATTCATGACCTTAAAATTAAATTATTATTATTATTATTATATCATATCATGATGTTTTTGGAAGAATAAAATGAAAGTATAAACATATCAAAAAGAAGCATTAACAGAAGCATAAATAAATTGAAAAGAAACATATTTTTGTATTAAAACAAATCAAGTTTATCTAATTTTCTGGTCAAATGTTTTGTTCGATGTTGTGGTTTTTTTCAAAAACATTTTTCTCACTCCAATGTCCTCCTTGATGGTGCATTTGTAACATCCTCATTATAATCCTTAGTTTAATTAATGTTTAATGTAGATATAATCTATGGTTGTGGCCAAGCGATATATATGCGAATTGTATTTTTTATTTCTGAATTTTAATAATAATATGTGATGTTAGTTGTTGGGGGATATGGAGAGAGATGGGGGTTGAATTAATCCACAAGAGAGGGGGATGTCTAGGAGTGTCTAAGAGAGGGTTCCAAAAGGGGGGATCACCCATGTCTATTAATTCAGCCGACTTCCTAAAATTTCTATTGGTATATGAAACTTTTATTTTGTTGTTGATGTGGCTTGAGATATATATGATTATGTGGTTCGAGCAAAATGACCTCCCATATGGAAAGAAGTGTTAATATCATCCATTAGTTTCATGTTACACATGTCATCCAAACATGGAAATCACAACAATATGAAACACAATGACACCTACCCGCCTGCATAAGAAATAGGCTCGTGAAAGTATGGGAGATATGGTAACAAGTGATATAAAATGTGATAGAAGGAAATGTAAATAACCTAATTAGTGTTAATGATGAACAGTGATGAATAATGACCAAATTTTGAAATGCAAGGAAGTTAATGTGTTAAATCTGAGCCTTTCATATAGGAGGTTCGACTACTAGGGTTCTGTTAGGGATCAACTAGGGTTCATCCTCATGCCAGAGACCAGTGTGGGGGGAGGTGTCCTTCCGCCTTCATCCTTGCTTCCTCCTCCTAACATCGATGCCTTCTAGTCCTTAATCTCGTCCCTCAAAAAATCGACGAAGCAACCACCATCGCGATTCGTCAAGAAGCTAGATGATATTCCAAAGGTTCATGTCCATTTGCCCTTATCTCATCCGTTTGTGATACATATGGATGAAAATGGCCTCATAGGCCAACTCACATGTCTTTGGTCATTCCCCAGATCAATGAATCAATGGCTAGAGCTAAACTGGAAAAAAACGATTCAGGGCCACTTGTCGTCAGTATTCTACGACAAAGGTTTTTTCGATTTTCTATTTGAAAATAAGGAAGATAGGGATCTGGTCTTCAAAAACGGGCCTTAAATTATGGTAGCAAGGGGCATGCATCTAAATAAGTGGACTCCTGATTTCATTCCAGAAAATGATATCCATTCCGCGGTTCTAATATGGTTCAGATTTCCTTTCATTTTGCTTCATTTTTGGAATGATGAAACGATCAAGAGTATCAGAAACACCCCGGGAAAATATATTGACCGAGCAGAACCACGAGATGGATTGCAAGCTTGTGCCAGATTATGTGTTGAAGTAGATCTAGAAAAAGGTCTTCCTGAAGCCATCGAATTAACTTTGTATGAATGGTCTTACCTTCAACAAGTGGATTATGAGCAACTTCCTTTCAAGTGCAAAGCTTGTCACAAATATGAACTTTTCGCCAAAAGTTGCCCTGAAAATAAGCCAGATCATCCTTCTGATCCGAAACAAGGATAATGGCAACAACCCAAAATCTAAAAGGCCACCGACAAAGCATAAGCTCAACCTCAGGGTCCAGCCCAATCCTTAAGTTCTTCCCCAATAATCAATCCAAACATGAGCTCCACTCAAAAATGGGAATCAAGTCAAAATCATTTTGCAAATATAGTGATAGTAGAAGAATCTCAAGAGGAAACAAGGGAAATTCACAATGATCATGAGGAACTAGATAAAACCATCCCAGATCAAGATAATATTGAAATTCTAGAACAAGTTATAGATAATTCCAAAGCAGGGGAGGCCTCCCCATCCAACAATCCTGGAGTAGACGAGGATTGGCAAGAAGAAGTCTCGGGAGAAGATTCAGAATCGAAAATATCACAACCGATTATTATAAGAAAAGTAGGTAGAAAATCCAACAGAAATCACAGGGAAACAAAACCAGATCGAGAAAAGGAACTGGGTTTACAGCCCACCCTGGAAGAGATCCTCAAAAAGGATGAGAAAAATGTCAAATCCCATGCCCCTGCAGCTAAAGGCCCATCCCAGACCTCTAAAGGGGGGGCTACAAAATCAACTAGTAAATAATGAAAGTTGTCTCTTGGAATTGCAGAGGAATGAGCAGCAAAGAAAAAAAGAAGGACTTGGGAAAACTAATACACTCAGAAAAGCCTTCAATTATTTTGATCCAGGAGACCAAGCTAAGGGACATCGAGATTCTTCTAGAAATGCAAAAAAATTGGAAAAAAAGTAAAGGCTCAGCTATAAGTGCAAGAGGTGCCTCATGAGGACTCTGCACTTCATGGAACTTAGAGTTATTTATTCTAGATGAAATATTTCAAGAAACAAGCATGATTATGGACAAATTAATCCACCTTTCTTAAGGTAAGATTTATCACATTGTTAATATTTATATTCCAAATAATTATTGGGAAAAGGTAGAATGTTGTAAATCTCTTTTAAGCTTAGTTTCAATAGATCCCCTCCCAAATATAATTCTAGCAGGAGACTTCAATATCACAAGGCATATTAATGAAAAAAGAGGGGGCACCATTGTAAGAGATCAATTCTGTAAGAAGATACATGACCTTGTTTCAGCTCTAGATTTATTTGAAGTTCCCCCTTAAAAAGGGGTCTTCACTTGGAATAATAGAAGAGATGGTCCAAGTTTTATTGTTGCAAGGATGGACCATTTTTTTATAAACAACTCCTTCCTTCTCTCTGGTTCCTTTTCTTCCAAAATCATCCCCTAGGCTAGCTCAGATCACCATCCCATCTCCCTCCTCTTTGAAAAGGCCTCTAACCAAGGCCCTTCTCCCTTTTGCTTCAATCCTATCTGGTTGAATAAAGTAGACTTCCTCCCTTTGGTCACCAAAACCTGGAATCAATGGATCATAGGTTCCCTAGTCTTCATCTGGGAACAAAAGCTAAAACTCACAAAATTGGCCATTAAAACCTAGGTAAAATCCTTTTCTCTTTCCTCGCTTCATGAAGTTCTAGAAAAACCAAAAAAAAATGGAATCCATCTAGGAGCTCTTGAAACTGAATAATTTTGTCCTACCCTGTTATAATCATAGAAAACAACTCACAAAGAATATATCAAGGCTCTAAGGGATGAATAATCTATTTGGAGAATAAAATCAAGAAGTCTTTGGCTCCAATCTGGGGACAAAAACACAACATTCTTCCACAAGCAAGCTAAAGTAAGGCAATGGAAAAACAAAGTGGAGGAAATAAATCTCCCAACAGGGGAAATCATCCATGATTTCGAGGAAATTAAGCAATAATCTACCAAGTTTTATAGTTATCTTTATACGAAATCAAAGAATTGGGACGAAAAGATAAGAAAAAATTTCATTGCACACCTGCCCCAATTAGTCACAGAAGAAGATAATAACAATGTCAACAAATAGGTGGAGGAAGATGAAATATTGAAGGCCATCAATCAATTTAACCTCGACAAGGATCCAAGTCCTGACAGATTCACCATCCACTTCTATAAAAGATGTTGGTCAATCATAAAATTTGATTTCATAAGAATGCTCTGTTATGTGCAAAGATCCTACCATCTGAGAGGAACTACCAACTCGACCTTTCTAGCTCTTCTTCCTAAGGAGAAGGGATCATCATCCTTTGAAAAATTTAGACCAATATCTCTTTGCAATGTCTCTTATAAAATCATGGCCAAGATCATTTCCAACAGACGGAAACCTCTTCTCAACTCTCTAATTCTGCCAAAGCAGGGAGGCTTTGTAGTAGGAAGGAAAATCTGGGATAATATTATCCTGGTTCAAAAGGCAATCCATTCAAGTCATGGTCTTGGAGAAAAAGGAATGGCAATCAAAATAGATATGGCCAATGCCTTTGACCGAGTAAATCATGAGTTTCTGAAGTTAGTTCTAAAAAATTTTGGATTTAATCCTAGCTTTATTTCATGGATAAACTCTTGCATTTCCCATCCTTGGATTGTGTCGTTAGTTAATGGGAGGCCATCCACTTTCTTTCAAGCCACAAGAGGGCTAAGGCATGGTTGTCCCCTATATCCTTTTTTGTATGCTTTAGTTGTGGAACCTTTGAATAGACATTTGTAATGGGAATGCCTCAATGGAACAATTACAGGTCTCTGCTTAGCTAGAGGGGTAAAAAGGATTAACCACTCTCAGTTCGTCGATGAAATGATTCTTCTGGGAGGAGCTTCAAGAGTTATAGCCAAAATATTCAAATCAATCCTTAATCAATTCACTCAGATTTATGGTGGCCTAGTTAATGAAAACAAAATTCAAATATATGCCTGGAACATAGATGCGTGCAACCTCTTGGAACTGGCTCTGATTTTGTCCTTCCCCATCTCAAAGGACTAGAATTTTTTTTAATATTTGGGGATGCCAATATGCTTAAAATACATCCCAGGAGAATACTGGCATATCATTATTCAGAAAATTAAGGAAAAGATGGAGAATTGGGGCTCGATTTGGTTAAATCCAGCAGGACACCTTATTCTAATCAAATCAATCCTCTCCTCTCTCCCCATCTTTCAATTCTCTATGCTTTCGGCTCCAATGAGCATTAAAAAAAGTTTGGTGCAACTTATAAAAAAAATCTCTAGTAAGGGGGTAAATCCAACACTAAAAAATTCCACTTAGTCAAATGGGAGATTGTGAAAGCACCCAAGGAACATGGGGGGCTTGGAATTCATGACCCTCAACTAGATAATCTGGCTTTGGGCTCAAAGTTGCTCTAGAGAATAGTCACGGGAAAGAAAGAATGGTGGAAAACAACAATTATAAAAAAAATATGGGCTAGGAACCAAAAAGAGAAGTATGGATCCCCCTCCTCCAAGCTCACTTAGTTCTTTTGTCTGGAAGCTTCTCAGGTCCACAATCCCCTTTTTTTCAAAAATATCTTTACTGGGTCCTAGAAACAACAGAACCATGCATCTCTGGAAGGATAAAATTCTCTCTCTAGCTCCTCTAGAAAAGAACAATAGTTTCATTGCTTTGAGAAGGTGGTTGGAAACCCAACAGAAATCATCTCTCTTTGATATTTCTAATTGGAAAAACGATGGATCCTGAAAAGATTGGAAACTTGGGGATGTTCCTCATTCCCTCCAACCTCAAGCAGTTCTTCTTATAAATGAGCTAAAAGGGACAGCCCCAACTCATTGAAGAACTTAGGACAACCGAGGTTGGGGGAACAAAGGTTACACAGTCAAAGCAGGATACCAAGCCCTTCTCTCTGATTCAAATCTCCTAGATAAATCATCCTGGTAGCGAAATATTTGGTCTCCAGACGGCCTACCTAAAATCAATATGTTTTGTTGGACCCTTGTCTAGAGGAAAACCTTAATTAGGGAAAACCTCTAGAAGAGAGGGATCATAGGTCATTTCCAATGTGTTCTGTGCAAAAAAAACAATGAATCCTCTCAGCACCTCTTCTGGGATTGCGATTTTACAAAGCAAGTTTGGCATACAATTTTCATAGGTCTTAATTCAAAGGTTAGATGACTAGCAAGCTTCAGAACCCTTTTGGGAAATTGGGAGAAACACTACCAAGGCTTGTTTCATTGCAATTCAATATTTAAAAGGTTTTGTAAATCCATCCCAAAATTTGTCCTGTGGAAAATTTGAAACTCGCAAGGAACAAGTTGGTCTTACAAACAAGAGGTCACTCCCTACTATTGTGGCTACTAGAGCGGTAATGCAACTCTCTGAATTCTTAAACTCCAAATGTTTCAGTCATGAGGACCTCTCCAATCTGAACTTGGAAGAGAAAACTTGGGTCTCCAAATTTAATCTCTCCCAAGGCGCTCCTCTACTTGTTCCCCAACGATCATGCTGGCAGCTTCATTTCTCGTCCACATCCATAGAATCTTGGATTTCTTCTCAAAAGATCTACACTCTTTTATTTGAC
>ML837193.1:0-30593 GCA_009831015.1 Picea engelmannii | reverse complement strand
GGTGAATCATTAATAGAGTAATATAATCCTTTTAAACCATATAATGAAAGTGTTATATCAATGTAGGATTATCATCCAATAATTGCAGAGTAAATAAACAATGAAAAAATGAGAAATCATACACATACACAGCACACCAATGTCTTTACATGGAAACCCAAAGCGGGAGAAAACCACATAATTATTTTTCTTATATGTCTTGAAGAATTATATTCATTGGAAGCACCAACTTCCTTTGTTTTCCAGCTACAACTAGAAGGAGGCTCCAACCCCATAGTTTCTCATGCTATAACCTGAGGGAAGCTCCAACTCCCCAATTCTCTGACTACAACCAAAAGGAGGCTACAACCCCCTAAGTTATCCAGCTACAACCAGAAGGTGGCTACAACCACCTATCCTTGCCCCATCCAACCACCCTGAAATATAAATGCCAAATGTAGACAACCTGTCATTTTCACTAAATCAACCATTGCCATTGTCAACCTATACCAATAACCTGTAACAACCTGTACCAATCAACCTGCACCAAACAACCTATACCAATAACTTGAACCAACATGTACCATGCATCAACCTTGAATCATCAAGATGTACCAACTTCATCAACTATACACCTCATGTATGTGCCAACTCATCAACTATACACCTCATTTATGTGCAAACTCATCAAATACTTGTCTCAACCATGTACCCAACATGTACCTCAACCATATACCAAAGACATACACCAATATAACCATCAAAATTTATCTAACAATTCATCACTCTATCCATAAACCAAATACCATACACCCTTACATCAAACCATGTGCCACAACCTCACTGTTATGTAGCCTCAAGCTAAACCAACAACTTTAGCAACACATCACAACCAAAAGACCAATACCCATATGCCAAATACTAACAACAAAATACCAATGGTATCCCTCAACAAATATGATATATGCGGCAATACTTAACATCCAATACCATCTCAAGAGATAAACCCTAGCTCACAAAACATACCTCAAACAAGATGTGTCATATCTCTCATAAATCGAACCCAACCATGTTGTTGTCGCGATTTTTCTGCCACGATTTTTCTACCGCACTTTTTCTGTCGTGATTTTTCTTTCGCACTTTTTCTACCACACTTTTCCTGCCACACTTTTTCTGCCGCACTTTTTCTGCAGCAGTTTTCTCTATCAATAATACTTACCCAAATAACCTTTCATAAAATAGTTATTCAATGATATTCAATAGGTTCAAGTGTGATTAAATGAGAGAGCCTTGCCTTTTATTTATACTTTCATGCAGTATCCCACTTTCCTTATTTTAGGGATTTCTTCATTAACTTTATTATTTAAATAATTTCTTTTGCAAACACTTTGACTACTTTGACGTTTTGGGGCTTCTATATGACTCATGAGGGTTCTCCAACTTCACATGGCCATAACTCTCTAACCGTGAGGATTTATGTAACGTTCCACATACCACCAGAAATGGCATGACATGTACTATCCATCTAGAATAGTCTTACCTAGAATATATCAAAACTGATACTATTATCCATCAAACAAACTTGGTTCCATTACCCAAACCTTTGTGCTACCGAAATTCACTACCAAACTTTATTCAAGGGCTGACATTAATGAAAACCAACCCAATTAATCAAAAATCTCCCCCTTTGGCATTGATGGCAACACTTTGATACAATACTAAAGTCATGTCATGCAATACTGAAGTCATATCACTCATGCTCCTCCTGTGAACCATGCATATGTGTTATGCATCTGATAAATCTCTCCCCCTTTGCCATCAATGGAAAAGGCATCTTTCCATCCGGGGTGGCTCCCCCTAACTGAACTGTCCTTGGGGATACTCCCCCTGACTGAACTCTTCCTGAAACCGATCTATCGATCTAAACTATCCTCTTTATGGTGTTTCCTCGTGTAAATCTAAGACATATAAGATAAGCATTCAAAAGCATTCATTTTGGATTATAAATTACTCTAAGTCTCTAGCGAAGATATGCAAAGGCTTCTTGTGGAAGCGTTTTTGTAAATATGTCTTCCACTTGTTCTTTTGTGCCCACATATTCAACTCTGATGTTCTTCTCTACAACCTGTTCCCATAGAAAGTGATACTTTATTGGAATGTGCTTTGTATTGGAGTGCATCATGGGGTTCTTTGAGATACTGATGGTGCTTGTATTATCACAATAGATTGGAATGGGCTCATCATACTCAACCTGTATATCTGTCAGAGTTTGTTTCATCTATAGAACATGTGTACAACATGTTTTTGTTGCAATATACTCTGCCTCGGCTGTAGATAAGGATACTTATGATTGTTTCTTGCTTAACCATGATACTAAACACTCACCCAAGTAGAACGTTTCTCCATTGGTGCTTCGTTGGTCTTCAATGCAACCTGCCCAATCTGCATCTATGTAGGCAATAAGTGATAGATCCTTTCTTTTTGGATACCATAATCCAAACTCTTATGTTCCTTTGAGATATTTGAAAATCCTCTTCACTACTAATACATGTGATTCCTTTGGTGCTGCTTGAAATTGTGCCACATGTCCAACTGTCTGTATTACATCTGGTCTGGATGTTGTCACATATAGTAAGCTACCAATCATTGACCTATATTGTCTCTGGTCTATAGACTTTGAATATCATATTTTCTCAACTTGCAACTAGTTTACATAGGAGTGGTAACTAGTTTGCAATATTCCATTCTGAACCTCTTTATCATTTCTCTTATATACTTAGTTTGAGAAATAAAAATTCCTTGGTTGCTTTGACGTAACTGAAGACCCATAAAGAAGGATAGTTCTCCAAGTAATGACATTTCAAATTCATCCTTGATGTAGAGTTTGTTGTCTACACTTCATTTTCTGAACCCTTCCTGTTGTAGATATTTATCCAGTCTAGAGTACCATGCTCTAGGAGCCTGTTTTAGACCATACAAGGCCTTCTTCAATTTACACACATAATCTGTGTTCTCTGACAACTGAAATCCTTTTAGTTGTTCAATATATACTTCTTCTTCAAGTTCCTTGTTCAGAAAAGCTTATTTCACGTCCATCTGATACACTTTAATATTCTTGGAGCATGCATAAGCTAGGAGCAATCAGATTGCTTCCATTCTGGCAACTAGAGAAAATGTCTCTTCAAAGTCAATTCCTTCAACTTGTGCGTATCCTTTACATACCATTCTAGCTTTGTTCCTTGTAACATGTCCATCTTCATTCAATTTATTTCTGAATACCCACTTTGTGCCAATCACATTCTTATTCTTTGGTATTGGAACCAATTCCCAAGTGTCATTCTTCTCTATTTGATCCAATTCTTCATCCATGGCCTTATTCCAAAATTTATCCTTGTTTACCTATTCAAATTTTTTTGGTTCAATCATATATGAGAGTGCTAGGTGTGATTGTTCTGGAGAATAGATTCTTCTTGTAGTCTCAACTCATGCATCTTTGTTTCTAATAATTTGATCTGAAGGATTATTCTTATGTACTCGTTTGCTAGGTGTTTTTGGAGGCACTTGTTGAACTTTCTCTTCTACTTCTTTTTTATCCTCTTCATATTCCCCTTCTACTTCTTCTTTATCTTCTGCTTCTTCTTCGTAAAGTTGTTCCATTGATTCATTTTCTTCTTCCTTTAATTCACGTCCACCTGTTTCATCAATTGTTACATTAATGCTTTCCACAACTTTGTTCAACCTCAAATTGTAACACTTGTATGCTTTCCTTGTACTTGAGTAACCAACAAGTACTCCTTTGTCCACACGAGAGTCAAACTTTTCCATTCTTCCATCTTCTCTTTTGATGTATAATTTGCTTCCAAATACTATGAAGTGCTTCACATTTGTTGGTCTTCCTTTCCATAGCTCACAGGGAGTTTTGTCAGTGTTGTTTCTGAGCATTACTTTGTTTTGAATGTGAACTGTTGTATGCACTGTACGTGTCCAAAAAATATCTGTCAATTGGGAATCCATTATCATTGTTCGAGCCATTTCCTGTGTAATTATCATCCATTATGATAATGTTCCTTTGTCTCTAAACCACTCTTTGAACCAATCTATGAATCCATGCTCTCGTCCATACTGTCTAAGACTCTACTTGTGCAATTGTCCATAATGTTGACCCATTTATATCTATACTATCACAAAGTCTAGATTAATCCATGAAATTGTACTTATTCTAATTGACTTCTCTAGATCTGTCTTCTCAAACTCTGCAAGATGCTCGAAGGATGGTTCTTTGGTCTATCACATCTATCGCATAGACTCCCCATGTCTAATATTCATATTACCTGGGAATCTCTAAGCCGGATGGCTCAGAACAATTCCTGCTCTGATGTGTATTCATCATCATCTTCATTGGTAGATTCATCATCATCTTCATTGGTAGATTCATCATCTCTCTAAGATCTAACTTCTTTATTTATGTTTTTGGATTCAGCTTTCACTACAATTCCTAAAAGTACAATCTCCTGAACCTGTTCCTTATTTACATGTCGTTATTTTCTTTTAGTTATTTTCCAAACCTTTCTGTATCTGACATCTCTCTTTTTCTCTATAGAATTTTCTTCATCTTGTTTTATTGTCAATATTGCGATCTCTGGGACCTGCTCTTTGTTCACATGTTCTTTGCGTTTTCTTATCCACACTTTCTTACATCTGATTTCAATATTCTCTTTCATGGAAGTATCAATAATGCTTCTACAATCACTAGCTATGCATCCATAGTTATGACATTTGTAACATTCAATGTTACGTGGGGCCACATAGGCATTTATTGCTTGAACATTTCTTTTATAATCCCTACAATCTACAACCTTATGTCCAAAGTTAGTACAATAAAAAAAATGACCATAAAATAAATTTGCATACCTCGGAGTTAATGATCTTCTTTGTGGCGTAATCCTTCTGAATTTTTGCCTTGACTGATCATGATCATGATTGAAGCTTCTTTGTGGCTTGAACATGGATGGTCTTCTTGAAGATGTATCTTCAATAGTTTTCTTAGATTCTGGTTGACCATGATTCCTTCCTTTGAGTACTTCTGCATAACTCTTTATATTTTCTTCATTCTTCTTTTCTAGCAACCTAGAGTGCTTCTCTTCATTCTCTATAACTAATGTAGATGTTTCTGTCTCTTCTACATTCTTGTTGAGCTTGATGATTTTACTTCTCAATGTGACAACCTCTTATTCAAGCTTCTCAACCTCTTCTTATTTCTTCATTATCTGAGACTTCATGACTTCTTTGGTTCTTTTTGCTTCTTCAAGCTAAATTTTTAATGTGATTATTTCTTCTTCAAGTCCTTTCTCTTCTTGACCAAACTCTGCCTCAAGTTGGTTTAGATCGTTAGTTCTTTCCTTAAGATGATTTTCCAATATCTTATCTCTCATTTCTGCTTCTTCCTTCTGTTCTTCTATGTTGTCTTCCAAATACTGCTTTTGATATTCAAGATTTTCTTCGATCTTTCTGGCTTCTTCTAGCTAAGTTCTTAAGCTCTCGATGACCTGTTGGGATTCTTAACAAATCTGAACACTTTCCTTTTGTTTCATCAATTCTTTCTTGAGTGACTTGTTTTCTTCTCTTAGTTCATCTAAAGCACTAATCAATTCTCTGGTGATTATGTGCCCTTCATCTTCTGAATCTGTTTGACATGGTGAACATAATTCTTCTTGATCTGTAATTGCATCTTCTTTGGCATTTTCTGAATCTGCGATGGGTGAAGAATATATGTCATGTAGCTTATCCCAAATTTCTTTGGTTGATGAACATTTACCAACCTTTTCTCTTATCAGATTAGGTAATCCTTCCAAGATGAAATACATTGCTATTTTGTTATTCTTCTTCAATTCCTTCTTGGTTGCAATATTTTCCCTTTTTGAACTATCATATCCTGTAACAAATGATAGCCAAATATAATGTCCCTATTCCTGTAAAAATACTTCCATCATTCTGCTCCACATCTCATACTTAAAACCATTCTGACCATTAAACATTGGTACTCCATTCTCAGAATAATCCATGATCTCCTTCCAGTGGTTAAACTGTTTCCTGAAGGAACCAGCTCTGATACCAATTGTTGGATTACTGAGAGGGGGGGGGTGTGAATATAATCCTTTTTAACCATATAATGCAAGTGTTATACCAATGTAGCATTATCATCCAATAATTGCAGAGTAAATAAACAATGAACAAATGAGAAATCATACACATGCATAGTACACCAGTGTTTTTACGTGGAAACCCAAAGCGGGAGAAAACCACGGAATGATTTTTCTTATATGTCTTGAATAATTACATTCTTTGGAAGCACCAACTTCCTTTGTTTTCCAACTGCAACTGGAAGGAGGATCCAACCCCCTAGTTTCTCAGGCTACAACCCGAGGGAAGCTCCAACTCCCCAATTCTTTGACTACAACTAGAAGGAGGCTACAATCCCCTAAGTTCTTCAGCTACAACCACCTATCCTTGCCCCGTCCAACCACCCTGAAATATAAATTCCAAATGTAGACAACCTGTCACTTTCACTAAATCAACCACTGCCACTATCAACTTGTCACTGGCAACCTGTAACAACCTGTACCAATCAACCTGCACCAAAAACCTGTAACAATAAACTGAATCGACATGTACCATACATCAACCTTGACTCGTCAAGATGTAGCAACTTCATCAAATATACACCTCATGTATGTTCCAACTCATCAACTATACACCTCATGTATGTGCAAACTCATTAAACACGTGTCTCAACCATGTACCCAACATGTACATATACCAAAGACATACACCAATATAACCATCAAAAGTTATCTAACAATTCATCACTCTATCCATAAACCAAATACCATAAACCCTTACATCAAATCATGTGCCACAAACTCATTGTTGTGTAGCCTCAAGCTAAACCAACAACTTCAACAACACATCACAACCAAAAGACCAATACCCATATGCCAAATACCAACTGTATCCCTCAACAAATCTGATATATGCAGCAATACTGAACAACCAATACCATCTCAAGAGCTAAACCCTAGCTCACAAAACATACCTCAAACAATATGTGCCATATTTCTCATAAATAGACCCCAACCATGTTGCTATCACGATTTTTCTGCCACACTTTGTCTGCCACACTTTTTCTGCTATGATTTTTCTGCCGCACTTTTTCTGCCACACTTTTTCTATCGCGATTTTTCTACTGTGATTTTTCTACCGCACTTTTTCTGTCACAGTTTTCCTGCCGCACTTTTTCTGCCGCACTTTTCCTACTGCACTTTTTCTACCGCACTTTTCCTGCCACACTTTCTCTATCAATAATACTTGCCCAAATAACCTTTCACAAAATAGATATTCAATGATATTCAATAGGTTCAAGTGTGATTAAATGAGAGAGCCTTGCCTCTTACTTATACTTTCATGTAGCATCCCACTTTCCTTATTTTAGGGAGTTCTCCATTAACTTTATTATTTAAATAATTTATTTTGCAAACACTTTGACTATTTTGACCTTTTGGGGCTTCTAGATGACTTGTG
The DNA here is from genome assembly GCA_009831015.1 of Picea engelmannii. Lineage (NCBI taxonomy): Eukaryota > Viridiplantae > Streptophyta > Pinopsida > Pinales > Pinaceae > Picea > Picea engelmannii. The sequence continues at coordinate 23,036 of ML837193.1, read as the reverse complement.
AGGGTTCTCCAACTTCACATGGCCATAATTCTCTAACCATGAAGTTATGTGACATTCCACATACCACCGGAAATGGCATGACATGTACTATCCATCTAGAATAGTCTTACCTGGAAATATATCAAAAGTCATACCATTATCCATCAAACAAACTTGGTTCCATTACCCAAACCTTTGTGCTATTGGAATTCGCTACTAGACTTTCTTCAAGGGTTGACATCAATGACAACCAACCCAATTAATCAACAATTTACTTCAACATCTTCTACTTCTTCTCCAAGCCTCTTTTGACTCCATTACCCAAGAGAACAAGGCACTAATCTACATTGGAGAGAGAAAGTACTTGCATTGGGAAACATGGAAAAGCACTCAATTGAAATTTTGACTTCACGACTACACTCACACCCTTCAAGCGAGACATCTTGTCTTTGGGGAAATATTTTGGAGGCTATATCGTGAGATTCCCTACCCAAGTTGTTGGAATACGCCAATATGCATTATTGTGGTAGAGGCTCCTGAATCAATCATGCAATTGTTTATCTAGAAGCCATTCATAACCAAGGAAACGTAGAAAGGAGGGATCCCATTTGATATCCCAATGAGATTTTGGCTACTAATGTTGATGGGAGGGTCATTTGCTTCTTCATCAAGCTTGAGAAACTTCATTACCTCCTTTTTCATTTGTGGTAACCTACATATTTTTGAAAGTGGAATGGGAACATTTATTTTATTGAGCACGTTTCCAAGATCCACTTTGAAGCAAAAGTCTTCAATAGTATCCTCAGACTACTTTGGTACTTCCTGATTTGGAGGGGTAGGGAAAACTGGCTCAGGAATAAGTGGAGATTGTAATGGAGGTGGCGGAGGCAAATCTTTGACTAGTGGTGTAGGAGTTGCTTTTGAGGGAATGAGGTGTGAAGGTGTATGAGGAGCAGTAGGTCGATTGGTTGGTAGAGTCAAATATGAAGGAGGTGATGCAACTGCATTTGCTACCCCTTAAGGTTTCAATGGAGAAGTTGGATAGCTACATGTACCTATGGCTCAATCGAGGATGGCATAAAGATGCCAAGTCTTGGATAAATCATTAGGGAATAAAGGAAGAGGTCACTCTGCAGAATAATGATAATATTAAAAATATCATCGCATCTAAATTTAAGGAGAAATGGTCACGTGATAAAGAATTAGAGGATAAAAGAAAATGAAGATACTATAAAGAGGTGATCAACCCTTATCTAGAAAATCAAAAGTATATCTTTGTTTTGACTAGCGTAAAGAAGAAAATCATTTTTTCTAAAAATTTAAGAACAAACTCTCATGAGCTCCATAGTGAAACTGGTCATTGGACAATTTCCAAAATGCTATGGGTCAAAATTATCTATCATCTTTTTCACACTAAGAGGGTTAAAGATGAAAAACACTTTCTCTTAAACTGTCTTGTGTACACCCAAATTAAATCACAATTTCAAAATATTTGCCATGATACTAACGTTCATAACATTTTAACTCATCAAAACTATGGTGATCTTGAAATGCTTCTCTTAATGTTTTTCGAGCACAAAAATAAAATTTAAAATAAATCCAAGTAATGCCTTACCTTTCTTAAGGTCCAATAGACCAAACCTTGTCTTAATGGATGTTAACCATTATCGTCATCATCACCAAACTGTGAATACATACTAATATAACCTATAAATACTTTATAACTTTCTTTACTTTATTTATAGCCTTCTTTACTTTCTTTCCATGGCCTATATAACTAGGGTTTGACAAGTTGTAAGTACATGTTAATAGAACCTATAGTACCGTACAACTTATAATTAAGGTTTGATTTGGGTGAGATGTTATCATACCTACCGAAGGCATAGGTATATAGCAATCAATATGCATTGACTCAATATTAGTTTCTTTTGACTTATTTAAATATTAGTTGTTTAACCAAACTTTTAACAAAAACATCTTCGACAAATATTAGTTTAAATCATTTTTTTGATGTTTGATTAGTGGTTCAAATGACCTTGTTATTGCAGAGCCACCCAAATTTTGCACCTCAATCTTAGTTTAAAGCATAGGTTTGCCACGTAATTTTTCCCCAACTGAGTAATGTTGGAAAGTAATGCTGGAAATAAAGTATAACATTACTTGTAAACAATAAATGTTTGTTTTTCAATGTGATATTTATACTATGAGTTTACATTGATTTTCAATTTCCCTGACAGCCTGGTTGTCGTGGTCGTTGTTTGAGTGGCAATGTCGTGACCGTTTGTTGAGTGGCAATGTGGTTTGACAAGTTGTAAGTACATGTTAATAGAACCTATAGTACCGTACAACTTATAATTAAGGTTTGATTTTGGTGAGATGTTATTATACCTGCCGAAGGCATAGGTATATAGCAATCGATATGCATTGACTCAGTATTAGTTTCTTTTGACTTATTTAAATATTAGTTGTTTAACCAAAGTTTTAACAAAAACATCTTCGACAATTATTAGTTTAAATCATTTTTTTGATGTTTGATTAGTGGTTCAAATGACCCTGTTATTGCAGAGCCACCCAAATTTTGCACCTCAATCTTAGTTTAAAGCATAGGTTTGCCTCGTAATTTTTCCCCAACTGAGTAATGTTGGAAAGTAATGTTGGAAATAAAGTATAGCATTACTTGTAAACAATAAATGTTTGTTTTAGTCCCCGAGGTGTAGGACAGTCGGTGACGAAGTGTGTTGTTAAGCCACTCCGTGTTGAAAAGTCATCGGTTCGAAACCTGCGGGGACAAAAAATCCAACCATATTAAGGGTTGGTGTGGCTCAGGCCGGGTGCGATCCCCGGGTGATTTTGATGGCTTAGATGCCCCTGAGTCGCGGTTTCTCAAGCCAAAGGTTAATCCCAATGCCAAGAAGGTCCGGACCAATTAACAAACAAAAAAAAAACAATAAATGTTTGTTTTTCAATGTGATATTTATACTATGAGTTTACATTGATTTTCAATTTCCCTGACAGCCTAGTTGTCATGGTCGTTGTTTGAGTGGCAATGTCGTGACCGTTTGTTGAGTGGCAATGTGGTTTGACAAGTTGTAAGTACATCTTAATAGAACCTATAGTACCATACAACTTATAATTAAGGTTTGATTTTGGTGAGATGTTATCATACCTGCCGAAGGCATAGGTATATAGCAATCAATATGCATTGACTCAATATTAGTTTCTTTTGACTTATTTAAATATTAGTTGTTTAACCAAAGTTTTAACAAAAACATCTTCGACAATTATTAGTTTAAATCATTTTTCTGATGTTTGATTAGTAGTTCAAATGACCTTGTTATTGTAGAGCCACCCAAATTTTGCATCTCAATCTTAGTTTAAAGCATAGGTTTGCCTCGTAATTTTTCCCCAACTAAGTAATGCTGGAAATAAAGTATATCATTACTTGTAAACAATAAATGTTTGTTTTTCAATGTGATATTTATACTACGAGTTTACATTGATTTTCAATTTCCCTAACAGCCTGGTTGTCGTGGTCGTTGTTTGAGTGGCAATGTCGTGACCGTTTTTTGAGTGACAATGTGGCGGTCTCCGTGTTGGACATGGGTATAACTGACAATTTACATCGATAGTATACATCTTCATTGTTTTACAGCGTGTATGTTTCATGCAATTTACATCGATATCCTCTGTGTTGTAGTGAGCATAGAACCCTAGGATCACAATCCAGCACAGGTACTGTGTTCGATTCTCAGCCTGACTGCTTTCACTTTAGGCTATAAAATGTTGGATGGACGGAAAGTGGAGTTGTGAAGATGATATTTTGAAAGACCCGTAATCAACTTGAGTTTAATTTTTTAAAAATCATTTTTTTTTATGTCATAGATGTCGTCAATGATAGATATGTATTGGTGCATCATTTTCTTCACATGCTTAGCTTATCTGTTGGAGAGACCTGGAATCTAATCCCATTTTTAATATTGGCTACAAAGTAATTTCCTTGCATAAAATAAATGGTAGGTCTCGAGTTCCAATCTCGCTCTCGCCTTTTACGTCAGACGAGTGCACGACGAACATTGAAGCTTTTTTGTGTGGTAGGCAATGAGCTTAAATAGGGTAAATAGTTGGATTTAAGTGGATATTTTTGGTCGCAGAAGAAAGATGCACCTGCAGAAGGGATCCTGAAAAAATGGCGAAGGATTTGGAGGAAGCGATTGGTCCATATTTTTGCCTCTCTTATGATATTAACAAAAAGCTTGGCATTCGTTGTAACATGATATATAAGCCTGCAATTTTTTGTGTTTTTCTGATATAGACCGGGACCAATTTTTCTCAGAGTTGTCCAAAACTTGGAATGAACGATTAGTCTTCTAAATGTTGGGAGGCATTTAGCCAAAAACCAAGGAAGTTGATGCGATGAGAGATTGCATGCATTGTTAGTATTTGAAAGCCCACCGTCGAGATCAATAATGTATCCCTGGTAAGCTATGGAGCTTAATTTTTTTTTATCTTGTAAAGATTAACATACATCTTCATTGTTTTACGACATGTATGTTTACAAAATCTCAAGGTATTTCTCTAATGTTGTCTATTCTCCCTCTGTCACAGTTCACACGTTGAGTATTACATGAATTCCAGCTCCTGATATGCAGTACTACACTCCGGCATAATTTTTGTTCATGGATATTCAAGCCCTCGTGTGTGCTCCCTTTTCCGTCAGGCCTCGGTCTCTTAATCGAGTCGATGGAAAAGGAATGGGCCATATTCAAGATGCATTAACATTAACTCTCCATGTAGTTTCACTGGATTTCTTAGTTGTTGTTGTCTTCAATTCAATGCTAGCATGACCGGCTCTAATTCTATGTGGTGAAAGAGTCAGCCGCTATGCAACTGTAGCAAATGTGAAATGGATGAAAGGGTAAGATAAAGCTGCAGACATCCCATCTATGACACCAATAACCAGAGCCCTATGGTTTAATTTCCATAATTTATGCATCTTGGACAGCCCTGCAACGAGACCCTTTTCTTGACGGTATCTGAGTTGTCTGCCAACCCCATGGCTATTGAGGCGTTCGACCAATTCACAGGAAGTCCGGGAGGTACCCCGAGTCCCATGGTTAACTCGTTGGGTCGGCGTTCTCTAGCTTCTGTTCCTATAGACATTAGTTGAATGAAGAAATAATTGTGCCATACATATTATATACAAGAGGAGCAGAGGTGGATTTGCATACAGATCATTCACTGCTTATAGGTAAACTCAGTACCCTGGTACGAGATCCCACTCTGGAATAGGATCTTAGTAAACAAGATCAACTGATTCAACCGCTGATTTCGGTGTCGCTACCTCCTCTCCTGCTATATCTTCTTACACCATATCAGTAGCTCTTAGTAGATCCGAACAAAGGCAATGCAAAATGGATGGGGAAGAAGATGATGAGGAGGAGGCGGTTGACCCATGTTTCGTCCTCTATCAAAGAGGACTCGTCTCACCTTCGATGGGAAGAATTCAATTCGAACTCAGGTTCAAGAGGAAAGAAAGTAGTAATGAATAATGTTAATGTAGAGCATTGTAATAGGCCACAACAATCAATCTAAAAAACAACCATTATTGACTCGGTCACACGCCTGCCTGTATGTCTTTATAGAGCTCTCAGCCTAATTAGTTACAACTATAAGTTGTCAGATACCATCATTTTTTGCTATGAAAATATCTGACACGCATTGGTTCTTGTTCTCTTGATTATATGCTCTCCAGTCTCGACCAAGGAAACCGAATCACCCCTTGCCAGCCTCAGCGTAGGGGCCTGAGCATTTTGTAGGGAATTTTTCAAATTGTTGCAAGGAAATGATCGATAGTGATGCAACATATTTTTTTTTTTATTAAGACCATTGACCTCAGATTCAATACAGATGGATGCCATTAATGGATGGCCTCCTCCACAAATCAAACTCGAACGAATCTAATAGAAAACACCATTAGAGAATGTTGCCCAAGAAGAAAATTTCATGATATCACCAGGCTTAGAGTTGGATGAGAGATAATTACACAGATGAAATGAATCAAGGTCAATCACAGGTGCTACCCCCGCCTTAGCTAATGATGGTGAAACGATAGCTATATTAAGATTCAATTTATAGGTCCGTTCGTTCTGAATATTAACCTGGAACTGGGTCAATCGCTACTGCTGCTGGAATTGACTTTGCAATGGTTGATGCTGGGAAGATGACTTGCTCAGGGGAAGACAGACGAAGATGAGTGTTATGCATGGATACTATCTGGTGATGCATGGAGACCATGTGGAGCGGCCAACATGCATGTAAACCAGGTGGAACGACCACTGATACTTGCACGTAAATTCACAAAAAAATATTAATAATAACATATGCCTGGAAAAAAAACTGCTACAACTATTATTTTATTATACCCTCATAGTGATTTACATCGATAGTATACATCTTCATAGTTTTATGGCATGTATGTTTCATGCAATTTACATTGATATTCTCTGTGTTGTCGTGAGCATAGAACCCTGGGATCACAATCCAACACAGGTACTGTGTTCGATTCTCAGCCTGACCACTTTCACTTTAGGCTGTAAAATGCTGGACGGACAGAAAGTGGAGTTGTGAAGATGAGATTTTGAAAGACCCATAATCAGCTTGAGTTTAATTTTTTTTAAATCACTTTTTTATGTTAGAGATGTCGTCAATGATAGATACGTATTGGTGCATCCTTTTCTTCACATGATTAGCTTATATGTTGGAGAGACCTGGAATCTAATCCCATTTTTAATATTGGCTACAGAGTAATTTCCTTGCATAAAATAAATGGTAGGTCTCGAGTTCCAATCTCGCTCTCGCCTTTTACGTCAGACGAGCGCACGACGAACATTGAAGATTTTTTGTGCGGTAGGCAATGAAATTAAATAGGGTAAATAGTTGGATTTAAGTGGATATTTCGGGTCGCAGAAGAAAGCTGCAATTGTAGAAGGGAGCCTGAAAAAATGGCGAAGGATTTGGAGGAAGTGGTTGGTTGATATTTTGGCCTCTCTGATGATATTAACAAGAAGCCTGGCGTTCGGTGTAACAGGATATATAAGCCTGCAATTTTTTGTGTTTTTCTGATATAGGCCAGGACCAATTTTTCTCAGAGCTGTCCGAACCTTGGAACGAACAATTGGTCTTCTAAACGTTGGGAGGCATTTATCCAAAAACCAAGGAAGTTGATGCGATGAGAGATCGCATGCATTGTTAGTATTTGAACGCCCACCGTCGGGATCGATAGTGTATCCCTAGTAAGCTGCGAAGCTTAATTTTTTTTTATCTTGTAAAGCTTAACATACATCTTCATTGTTTTGTGACATGTATGTTTACAAAATCTCAAGGTATTTCTCTAATGTTGTCTATTCTCCCTCTGTCATAGTTCACACGTTGAGTATTACACGAACTCCAACTCCTGATATGTAGTACTACATTCCTCCATCATTTTTGTTCATGGATCTTCAAGCCCTCATGTGTGCTCCCTTTTTCGTCAGGCCCCGATCTCTTAATCGAGTCGATGGCAAATGAATGGGCCATATTCAAGATGCGTTGACATTAACTCTCCATGTAGTTTCGCTGGATTTCTTAGTTGTTGTCACCTTCGATTCAATGCTAGCATGCCTAGCTCGAATTCTATGTGTCAAAGGAGTCAGCTGTTGTGCAACTGTATAAAATGTGAAATGGATGAAAGGGTAAGATAAAGCTGTAGACATCCCATCTATGACACCGATAACCAGAGCCCTATGGTTTAATTTCCATAATTTATGCATCTTGGACAACCCTGCAACGAGACCCTTTGCTTGACGGTCTCTGAGTTGTCTGCCAACCCCATGGCTATTGAGGCGTCCAACCAATTCATAGGAAGTCCGGGAGGTACCTCGAGTCTCGTGGTTAACTCGTTGGGATGGCATTCTCTAGCTTTTGTTCCTCTATACATTCATTGAATGAAGAAATAAGTGTGCCATACATATTATATACAAGAGGAGTGGAGGTGGATTTGCATACGGATCATTCACTGCTTATAGGTAAACTCAGTACCCTAGTACGAGATCCCATTCTGGAATAGGATCTTAGTAAACAAAATCAAATGATTCAACCGCTGCTTTCGGTGTTGCTACCTCCTCTCCTTCTATATATGCTTACACCATATCAATAGCTCTTAGTAGATTCGAACAAAGGCAGTGAAAAATGGATGGGGAAGAAGACGAGGAGGAGGAGGTGGCTGAACCATGATTCATCCTCTGCCAAAGAGGGCTCGTCTCAACTTCGATGGGAAACATTCAATTTGAACTCGAGTTCAAGAGGAAAGAAAGCAGTAATGAACACTATTAATGTAGAGCACTATAACATGCCACAACAATCAATCTGAAAAAAAAACCATTATTGACTCGGTCACACATCTGTTTGTCTGTCTCTATAGAGCTCTCAGCCTAATTAGTTATAGCTATAAGTTGTCATATACCATCATTTTTTTCTATGAAAATATCTGACACACATTAGTTCTTGTTCTCTTGACTATATGATCTCCAATATCGACCAAGGAAACCGAATCACCCCATGCCAGCCTCAGCATAGGGGCCTGAGCATTCTGTAGGGAATTGTTTAAATTGATGCAAGGAAAGGATCGATAATGATGCAACATATTTTTTTTTATTGAGACCATTGACCTCAGATTCAATACAGATCAATGCCATTAATGGATGGACTCCTCCACAAATCAGACTCGCCCAAATCTAATAGAAAGCAACATTAGAGAATGTTTCCCAAGAAGAAAAGTTCATGATAGCACAAGGCTTAGAGTTGGATGAGAGATAATTACACAGATGAACTGAATCAAGGTCAATCGCAGGTGCTACCCCTGCCTTAGCTAATGATGGTGAAATGGTAGCTATATTAATCTTCGGGTTATAGGTTTGTTCGTTCTGAATATTAACCTGGAACTGGGTCAACAACTACTGCTACTGGAATTGACTTTGCAATAGTTGATGCTGGGAAGATGACTTGCTTGGGGGAAGATAGACGGAGATGAGTGTTATGCATGGATACTATCTAGTGATGCATGGAGACCATGTGGAGCGACCAACATGCATGTAAACCAGATGTAAACCAAGTGGAACGACCACTGATACTTACATGTAAATTCACAAAAAGTTATTAATAATAACATATGCCTGGAAAAAAAATTGCTACAGCTATTATTTTATTATACCTGCATAGCGACAAATATACGTTGCCATGTAGCCTTGTTCTAGATGAGTGTATGTGATACAAACTTTGACTAATTGGAATTATTTATATTTATAATAGTTTTCGCATTCTTGGTAGACACAAAAAGTCATAATGTTGGACATAAATGTTGAGCTAATTATATAATTTGTGAGAAAACCCTTTTTCCTACCACAATATTTGTAAAGTCAATGCACACAACACCTTTTAGGTTTAATTGTGAACAACATTGAGTTATTTTTCCTTTCTAATGATTTACATTTACTGAGACCATTATTCAATTTCGTTCGGGGGTTAAATATTATGAACATTTAAGCATTAAAACCACAATTTCACATTGTTATTTTGCTTAGGTAACCAACTAAAGAGTAACAAAATCAAAATAATATTATTGAAGCTTATCGATAATCAATATAAGAAGAGCACATCATCTTTATTGGAATTCTATATTAGTAAGGCCATTTACAACACTGGACAATGAACATATTATAATATTATATAGTCCATGGGTACGACCGAGGGAGAAGATATTTTATTAAAAGAACATCTACTCTCTATCCAAAATAAATGTATTGATACTATCATATAAAATCCATTGTTGTAATCATAATCAATTATTGCATAAATGAAATTGTAATAAAAAACCTTTGAATATAATTAAAATTCAATCAATTTCAATTCAAAATAAGTAAAATCATTTGGCATGGGCATTGTTTTCATTTATTTCTAGGTTGTATAAAAAAGGGCAAGAATAATGAAACAAATCTTTCAATTTTTTAGGTTTCATAAAAGGGTGCAAGACAAATAAATAAATATTTGCATGACACTATACTAAAATTTCCGAGTAAGCTAGATTTAGCAAAATTATCATGCTTTGAACAAAGCATTGGCCATTCTATAGAGATGATATTGAAAAGAAAAAATAAGAAGTTTGAGTTAGCAAAATGTATGTCACATGTTGACTTTTGGCTAGATCTAGTTGACATGACCATAAATCACTAGATCTACACCATATTGGTAACCATTAACACATTGTTCCAATGGAGCGTAGCATGTAAATTTGGGATATCGTAGCATGTAAATTTGCTAAGCATGGGATATCGTAGCATGTAAATTTGTTCCAATGGAGCGTAGCATGTAAATTTGTTCCAAATATGCAAATAACTCCATAAATAATAAACACATTTGGGATATCGTGGATGAATCTTGAACAACACACAGTGGACAACATGCTATTAAGGATGCAACCGCTTACTTTTTTAAAGATTTTATGAGGCAAAAACTCATACTACACTTCAGGAACCGGTTGATGTAGCCCATATTTTCCCTCACTCGGTCAACATAGAGGATTATACTTCCCTGTACAACCCTTGCACTTTACAAGAACTTCAGATTTCTTTAAAATCCTTTTCTTTGGACAAAGTCCAGGACCTGATGGCTGGACCGTGGAGTTCTACTTACACTTTTTTGATTTGGTGGGGACAAAACTCCTGGAACTTGTTGAAGATTTTAGAATTCATGGTAAGATCATTGGGGCAATAAACTCCACATTTCTGACTCTAATTCCAAAATCTAATCATCCGACAATCTTTGGCGACTTTCGCCCAATTTCCCACTGCAATCTTTGCTACAAGCTCATTTCAAAGATAATTGAAAACATAATCAAACCTATTATTTCGATAACTCTGTCAGCCGAACAACTTGGTTTCTTAAAGGGTCGACAAATTCTTGATGTTGTTGGCTCTGCACAAGAATGCTTACACAGTATAAAGCACAAAAACATCCCTGCCCTCATTCTTAAGCTTGATCTTAAAAAGGATTTTGACTGCATAGACTGGGACTTTCTCAGATTGATCTTAATCAAGTTTGGCTTTCAACAAAACTTCATTAATTGGATAATGAGTTGTGTTACCAGTGCAAAATTTGCAGTGCTCATTAATGGAGAACCCTCTGCTTTTTTCCATAGTGGCAGAGGACTCCATCAGGGCTGCCCACTTTCTTCGCTATTATTCATCCTAGCCATGGAAGGACTCAACCTTCTTCTAAAAAAAATTCAAGCCGAGGGTAGGATCACAGGGATAAAAGTTTCAAGATTAATCAAAGTTCTACACCTCTTCTTTGTCGACGATGTCCTCATTTTGGCAAATGCCAACTTGACTGAATGGACTGAAATCTCAAAAATATTAAAGACATTTTTCTCTGCCTCGGGTCTTCATATAAACTGGAGCAAGTCTACTCTCCACTTCGCCAACATACCTGCACTTTGGAACAGTTGAAGAACATCTTTCCTCACACATATGTCCATATCTCTGTTAGTTTCAAGTACCTAGGATACTACATTAAGGTAGACCATTACAAGGCTTTAGATTGGGACTAGTTAATCTCAAAGGTGGAAAAAAGTGTGAGCCACTGGTGCAACATATGGCTCACCATTGGTGGCCTCTACACACTTATAAAATCTGTCCTTGAGGGACAACCAATATACTGGATGGCCCTTGCAGCCATTCCCATCTCTATACTGGATAAACTCAGATCAATCGCCTACAGATTCCTTTTTCGGGCAACAAGGATCAACAAAAAATCCACCTCTGCAATTGGCAATCGATTGCAAAACCGAAATCAAAAGGCGACTAGGGGATTAGGAACATTTACAAATTGAACCAAGCACTGGTTGCATGTTCTCTTTGGCGTGCCTTAACCTCCAATGGCATTTGGAGGGCCATCATAAAGGACAAATATCTTCCATTCACATATGTTGCTTCTTGGCTCCGAGCTAGATTCTCATGACCATCTAGATATGCTTCTCGAACTTGGAGAATCATCACAAAGTCTGCGCACTGAATAACTAAAGGAATTTGTTGGAACTCGGGAAGTGGCCATTCCATTATCGTAGGCATAGATCGTGTCTTCGGATTGGGTAATTCCTCTATCCTTTCACCTCCATTAATCGGTCTTTTAAACTCCAAAATTATTTACTTTCTCTATCAAGTGCGCAAATACATTGCTCCTGGGACGCAATCCACACTTTGGAAATCCAGCTACGAATTAGATCTCCCTCCAATTTTGGCAATGTAATGGGACAACTTCTGCATTGAGATAAATCGCATGGGCATCTTACTCACAGATTCAGACAACCAAATGATGTGGGATGGAGGTGACAACATCATCATCATCTCTGTAAAAATATATATATAATGCGATTTCAACTGCAGAGTGGCCCATTAATATTACTGGATGGCGCTTTGACTTCTGGAAATGGAAATTCCCTCTGAAAATTAAAATTTTTACCTGGCTTACTTTGCATAACAGAATCCCCACCTGGGATCTACTTCAGAAAATAGGTTGGACTGGACCAAATATGTGCCAACTCTGCAACAGGGGTGAAGAGACAAATGATCATATCTTTACACACTGTCAGTTCTCTCGCCAAGTTTGGAACAAAATCACACAGGACAACAATCTAAAAATGGGTTGAATTGGAAATACCACCTCAGATTGTTTGGATCACTGGACTACATCAGAAAAATTTTACAAAATACTTCCACCCTTGGTAAATTGGTATATTTGGCTTTCCAGGAACTGCAAAATATTTGAAAACAAGACCCCATCTACTAGTGTTGTAGCTTTTAAAGCTTTGGGACTATTCCATCTCTGGAAAGACCTGCACCCGGACACAGAAAAAATAAAGATATTAGTCAAGCCTACTTACTTAAAAGATCTTCAGACAGGGTGGTTTGATGGTGCTTCACAACAGAATGGATCTCTGAGCGGTGCAAGGGGGCTGATAAAAGTTAGCCAACACTCTATTTACAGATGGACTCTCTGCTGCGGCCCATGCACCAACACAAGGGAAGAACTCCTAGGTGCTTGGGAAACACTACATTTGGCATCTAGGCTCAACATAGATAGCCTTCATATGATAGGGGACTCCAGAATAATCATAGATTGGTTGAATCTAAAGGGTAATTTACAAACCACCACTCTCTTGGCTTGGAAAGATAGAATACAATTGCTCAAGTGCATTTTCAAGAAACTATCTTTCTCCCACACCTCCCATGAGTATAATAAGGAAGCAAACCTTTTATCCAAGACTACTTTACTAAGAAAAACAGGTGTGCTCTACTTCAACTATTGGTTGGATGGCTATGAGGGTCCCACTCATAGTATTCAAATATTTTAAGTCGATAGGCACATTTTATCAGTGGTCTTCAGTAACATGGGAAGCCACATTTTCTTCTTCTTCTCTATATTTTCTCTTCTCCCTTTTTGAAAATCTGATGTAACTTTTAGATAGCCCTCATCTTCTTAAATTTCGATCACTAGTCAGCACCTCTGGCATACTTGCCCTTATGTTGTGTGGAAGACTGTCCTTACAACGATCTTTTCACCTTTGCTCTTGATATGTAAACACATTATATTATATAATACAATTGAGAATTTTTTCTACTGAAAAAAAAAAAAAATGATAACATTTCATTATACATGTCAGTGTGTATGAGGTTATGAATAGAGTACAATGCTTCCTGTCACTATGGCCTATTGAAATCGACCCCTTGTTTATAGAAGTAAACACCCCACGGTCCAACTCTTTTTCCACTACCCAATCAAGCAAAGAGTGTCCCAAACTTAAGATTTTATGAAGAATGATGCATATCACAACATAATCAAAATAAAATAAGGTCGTGAACTTATGAAATGATGGGAAAAAAAACCTATATAAAATGACCCATTACAAAATCTATATGCAAAGGTCAAGCAAAAAGAGCATATAAAGCAAGGTTCCTTCATAAGACACATAAAGGTAAGCAAAGTAAAATCCAATCTAATCATAAAGTATACTTTATTCAATATTTATTTTTTATAATTTTTTTCTTAATCTAAATTTTTAAATATAAACTTTACTCAATCAATTTTACCCTACTTATTAAAAACCAAATAAATAAATCAAAATGTGATATTTATTTTTATAATTTCTTCCCTTAATCTAAAATTTTAAATATAAACCTCACACGATTAATATTAATATTAAATATAAATATGCATTGAGCTTCTAAATTGTTTGGTGTGGACCTTTAAAAAGAACTAACTTTCTCCTCTTTCTTTATTTTTTATAACTTTTTATATTAATTAATATAACTTTTTATAATCAATAAGTAGGTATGTTGTTGTTGATGGAGGCTCTATTGCGTTTAGACACCTTGCATCTTATGAGTTGGATGGGACACTATTTACATTTTTAGTTTCGTTTCGATTTGATCTTGCCTCTTCATCCTATTTAAGGGGTTTTCAACCTAACGACGACCTACATACAAGAGTAAAAATAAATCTATATCATATTTAAATGAAGAGTTATGTATTTTAGTGAAAGTTGGAGGTGTTGATTGTTATAATAATAATAATAATTATTATTATTATTATTATTATTTAATTTTAAGGTTATAGTTAAGCGAGACATTAAATTTGTGTATGAGATATTTTTGTTTGTGGGATAAAGGATTCTCTCTATGTAGATTTGAGTGTTAATGTTTACAAAAGTGTACATACCCTACTTCCTATGGATTTGAACATATGGTCTTCAAGGAGGAAACACACTTTCTTAATCATTAGGTTCACTCAAGTTGTACTTTATATATACATGATTTTTTAATTGATTCAGTTAATTTAAATTGAGTGAAAAGTGATCTTTTCAGTGCTACAAAGAGATCTTATTTTAGGAAAACTTCTAGAGTTGGCAATAAACTTAACTGGTTCATTGTCTTGAATAAATAGTCTTATCCAAATTTTGTACAACCAAAATCTATTTTTGTATTGTCTATTTTTTGGCCTAGAATTAAAAAACAGTGACGATAAAACATCGTTACTATATTTCAAACAAGATTTACCACTCATCCATGGAACTAGTTGTTGATTCTACTTGAATTGGAGAACCTAGGTGTTCTATTGTGGTCATTGGAGGTCCAAGTGCTTAGCAACGTGAACGGATCAAGAAGCCAAACTAGAAGTTGCAAGCATGGATATGTTCACTACCAATTCTTCCAGCACATTCACTAATGTTTCCATTTCTTTTGCCTTTATCTTAAGCATGCAAATTATGGTCTAAACTTCAATTTCCTAGTTCCTCAAATGTTGAATATAGGCTTGAATCGACTAGAGCTTGGCCAAATAGCCTTGTCGTATCGAGCAAGAAAGGGAAGCTATGACATCCATCGTCATGTGAATTGCTTGCATAACAAATGAGTGGGAAATCTCTACCCTACTATCATTGTGCCATGTTAATCAACAAAAATCTTTAATCTCTACTTACACCATGTACTTAAAATGGTTTCTTTCATGATCTTGGTTTATAGTTTTAATTTTTAGATATAACCAAAGCATTGGATTCAACTTGCTCACATATATGTGAGCCTGCTCACATATATGTGAGCAGGCTCACATATGGGGGGGGCAGGGAGAAAGTTTTTCTATTAATGCCCCTCCCTCCACCACCCCTCACATATATGTGAGCAGGTTCACATATGGGGGGGGACGGGGAGAAAGTTTTTCTATTAATGCCCCCCCCCCATATATGTGAGCAGGCTCACATATTGGGGGGCGGGGAGAAATTTTTTCTATTAATGCCCCCCACCACCCACATATTTTAAGCTCTACTTACACCATGTACTTAAAATGGTTTCTTTCATGATCTTGGTTTATAATTTTAATTTTTAGATATAACCAAAGCATTGGATTCACCAATTTTCCAAGGATTCACCAATTTTCCAAGCAAATTGAATTTCTTTATATCCTTCTAAATCAAAGATTACTCTCCCCATCATACTTACTAGCCGATATTAACATATATTTTTAAAACTACACCTAAAAGACTTTATTTTCAATTACATATAAAAATCATAAATTTTCAAAAAATGTTTATTAAAACACAAAGTAAAAACTTGTCTCTCAAATACCAAAGACTTTGATATTTTGTGTTTTTTATCATATTTTATGAAGAATGTGTAATTAAGACGAAAGTACATGCTTTGATTTTTTTATATATATTAATGATTTGACACATTTACATGTCCAAATTGATTATGTTTAAACTCTTATTGTCACACAATTTTAGGTGGACCCATGTCACAAAGCATAAGAAAATATGTAAATACCTTTGGTCGAGAGAATACATGAACATGATATGATAGAGAGGAAATAGAATGAAGTGTCTTCAAAGTAAGTAAATATACATAGAATGATGGAGAGAAAATACATCGAATAAAGTGTCTTCATGGTAAGTACATATACCCCACTTCACATCCATAGTAAGTACTTCACCACACAAAAAACTCCATGTTCATGGTAGTACTTCACTTCATTAACAATTCATAAGTACAAAATAAAAGAATCACAAGTACAAAAGCAACAACATGAAATTACAAATTAGAAGAATTGAGATTGTACAATAATCTTTGAAACTTGGAGATGAAATATAACTAAATAACAATTTACAATCTTTGAAACTTGGAGATGAAATATAACTAAAAGAGTTTTTGGCTTTTGTTATAAATACTTTGTGATATAAACATGTTTTTTTATTGAATAATAAATACTTTGTGATATAAACATGTTTTTTATCATTTAATTTGATATATAATTCTATGTTATTTAATTTTTTAAAATATATTTAGCGTGATTAAAATATATTTTTAATATGTTGTTTACACATTAGGGAAGGAGAAAGTGAAAGTTATTGGGTAGTATTTATAAGTATTCATTTATGGATCTTACTAATTAAGATTTTAAGATTTGAGATAAATTACCACACATCTAGGTTGTTATTTTGGGAAGAGAATTATTATTGGACACAATGTTAATCATTCACCCGAGGTTAAAAATTTGATTAATTTATGAAAAGTGAATGGTAAACTTACACCTGTAACTGTGGTATTTTAGTAGACATATTTATACCAAGTCATGGATGTATTCACGTGGATAAAATATGGCTATTGAGTAAAGAAAGTTGCAAATATTGAACAATTATTTTAATCAAGGTTGGTGCTTATCTTTTGTGCATTTTAATTATATTCCATGTAGTGGTGTTGCTTCACAATCTTGGATGTATGATAGATATGAAGATGGATACAATAGATACTCTTGAACAAATGATGTAATGTAACTAGCATACCCCTGAAGCAGGGGAAAGGGAGCACTGAAGTAAATCGGGGTGGTTATGTTGTTTAAAGATTATGGGATTTTATTTTTGGTTGAAAAATGCATACTTCACAAGGTCAATCTTCATACCACACCTCACAAAATATTTTCAACAATCATGTTCCAAATCTGAATCACCCAGCTACATGTCCACCTACAATAATCGTAGATATGTGACTACAACTTTTCCAGAGAGAAATAGAAGAGGAAGAAGAGGCATCGATTAAGAGTGAAGACACAATGATGGAGCAAAACTGAAGGACACTGTTTGGAGAACGAAAACAATGTGAAGGTGAAGAGGGGATTCAAGGGGGTATCGAGCAAGATGGACAAGTGGAGTATGTTGCAGGATGAAACATAAACCAATCAGTAAACAACACATGACAGTTTGCAGGATAAAATAAACCAAACATCAAATGACATGTGTTGGTGTTCGAGAGGCTCTAGACAGATGACGAAACCTATGAACCCTAATTGTTGTTTCTAATGGAGGTTTCAAGAGGTAATATATAAAGATAATCTTCCAAGGATTGTTGGAATTGGAGGAAATTTCCGAGGGTTGTTTCTATGTATCAATACATTTTTGTGGGTAATAGATACAATTCAATTAGAGATGGAACCCATCGACACATATGAGATCCATAGTTCAAAGTGCACGATAGGGTCATCACCTCAACAATTTTCACCAATGATGACTCATTGACTCCCAATGAAAAGCTCTCAAAGAAAATAGAAATTGGTCCGATTATATGCTATGTTGGTGAAATAATACATGAAATTGGACAAGGAGAACCTTAAACCATGTGCTACTCTAATGTAATGAGGAGTAATGATGGCCCCAACTTCTATTTGGAGATAGTACTCATAATAATAATACATTTTTGTTGGAAGTGATTCAATAAATTGAATCCAAAATTACATTAATGGGAAAATTGGTAAATGAAAAATGGTTGATGTGCAACCCTCACTCTCACACTAATTACGTTGAAGGCATTTTTTAAGGGCACGGTCTTTCTGGTATCTTTCGTCGTTTGTCAAGAGTGTATATAAAAGTTCCATCTATCTTGCGGTTTGGGTGAATTGAAAGCTTCTATATGCCATGTGCTTTGGGCGAATTGAAGAGAATTTGAAAAAATTACAAAAGATGTTGAATCTTTCGCTCTGTTCCACGAACTTATCAAAAGATATAGAATAACATCACTAAAGTGCCATAAAATGGAAAATCCTTCGTTTTACTTCATATGCACCAAATTCCAATAGGTGGCATGAATATAGCCGACATCAACTATAGGTGTATGCAGTTGTATGTGTACCAACAACAAGGTTTCCGATGCAAATATAATGAATGATCGTCTATTGTGCGGTTTGAGGCACCCTCGACAATTGACCCATGAGCATATGGTGCAACATCTAGGTCCTTATGTTTCCATTCTCTCTGTGCACGTCACTACCAAAGTCGATGAGGGGTGGGAAGGAGAGACCTAGAAGCATGCCCTCCCACGATATAGGGCTTCCTACGTTATTGGAGAAAGAGTTTACCATTTGATTTATATCCTTTTAAGTGTGGGCTCCATGGCTTATGGTGTATGGGTCTCGCTACAAATATTTAATGTCAAAATCCTTTAATGATCAAATATTTAATGTCAAAATCCTTTAACGATCATGGGCCTCTATTGTCCATCATCATTTATTATGTCAGAAAATAGAGGGAATACTTTTTTTCTATTTTTCACCATCTCATACAACTGAGACAAACACTTGGGGGACTAAAGCGTACTCCTTAGAGAGGATTGCCAAGTGAAACTTGGCAGTGAAAAATGCATGCTTTGTCCTACCATCTAAAACCTCCTCTAAATTCTATTTTGCTTCTCTACTATTTACAAACCACCTAATTATTTTGCAAGGTTTTAAAACCTTGTACAAATTGTCCACAAATCTGTTCATCAATATTCCATTCTTCTAATATTACTATTACTAATCTATTCAGCAATATTTCATTCTTATTATTATTTCATTCTTATTATTAGAGCCTCAATATGACTATTTCATCAATATTTCATTTTTCTGATATTACTATTACTAAAGCCTCAATATTACTATTTCATTACTAGGCTCTCAACATTCTTCTGATATTACTATTACTAGAGCCTCAATATTACTATTTCATTAGTAGGCACTCAATATTACAAGGCTATCACTTCACCAACACATGTTATCAAACTTATCAATATTACTATTAAGCTTGTCAATATCTGCTGAGGCTATGTGAGTTGTATGAAAAGATAATTATTTGTTTTTCTCCATATTTATTATACATTTGCAATGTGAAAGACACCCAAAATGTCAAAATATAGGCCGTTTTCTCACAAGCAGCAGATTTTGGAGTTTAGCGTCTGGGTCACATGGGAAGATACACTCCACCGAACGTCCTCCATGATGTGACCGATCCCTTTTTGGCAAAACCATATCATTATAATCATTTTACGCCACGTCCATCGTCGGTCACCCGCCGAATTAGTCGTGGGGCCTACACCCTTTGCAGCCATTACTTTTCAGTGGTAGGTGTCCACGTGTCTTCTTCAAGAAGACGGGGGTTCACAGACGAAAGCGAATGTAGCATGTGGTGTGATTCGCAGTGTCAGCCTGCTAGTATTACTTCACCCCTGTGATGCGCAGACACCCTTCCACGTCACTGCAAGACGGTGGACGACCTTTGGACAGGGTAGATTACTGTCCTCTGTCACGTCACCATCAGACGCCCACGGGGACCACGAGGACAGAACCCGTCCCCCGGTACGTCTACGCGGCGCCCACAAACTTCTGACTGGGCCTAATCAAATGTGTACGTACTACCTTGAAGATGTAAGTGGATGTCTGGACAATCCACGTGGCTAATACGTCACATGATGTTGATGGGCATGCACTTATGTTTAACCCTTGCGTTTACATGTGGCTGTTGGTTGTATTAAATGAAATTTTGGTCATTGCAACTTTTTTTTTAAATAGTAAATTTGAAATTGTTTAATTAACTTAGCATATTCGAATTAAATTTAAAATTGTTTAATTAATTGGCTTATGTTTTAAATATCCAAAATGTTGAAGTAATTTAATTTCATAATTTTATGGTTAATTAAGAGTACAAGGATATTATAATTATAATTTTTAGCATATTCGAATTAAATTTAAAATTGTTTAATTAATTGGCTTATGTTTTAAATATCCAAAATGTTGAAGTAATTTAATTTCATAATTTTATGGTTAATTAAGAGTACAAGGATATTATAATTATAATTATGTTATTTGAGAATTGGTTTTACTATTTTGATAATGCTCTGTATCATTCATTACAAATTGATGAAGGGTTGTATATTTTGAAAAGAGAGGGAGTATATCTTTGTAAACTAAAGGACCCAAAGCCTTTAAGAAACATAATTGTATATATTGGTAAATATATTTTTATACATTACAATTAATAATATAGATATATGAAAAAAAAAATGTAGGAATACATGTTAATAGTGAAGAATGAAGGGTGTAAGTGATGTATTTTATTTTATTTATTTTTTTTGGGGTAGGGAGTGAGCTTTTATTTTGAATAGATGATGAAAACAAATGCGAAGGGGAGAGGGAAATGGGGTATTTTTCAAATACAGGTTTTGGCGGGAGACTTCAGGGTTGCAGGTTTCATGGCTTCTCCTTCTTGTCTGGATTGCAGAGCTCACCACGATGATCATGGGCTTCCTTGTAACAACTTGTTAGCTTAGTTAGGGAGGAGATTTGTGTCATTTTTTTTTTCTTACCTTGCCTATCGCTTCATCTGCGTTCTCCACCCTTCCTTCAACCACTAGAAATAATGGACTGGGTCCCTGCCCTCCATTTTTATCGGATTGACAGACATTTAAGGTTACATACCTGTGATCTGACAACTTTAGTTAGCAAGTGGACTTTGGCCCATATGATTGGGTCCACAGTCTTTTCGAATATTTATTTCTAACCTTTCTCTGGAGTTTTTTGCACTCCCGAAGCGCCATATCACAACTTGGTGTTAATGTCTTCTCCAGAAGCTGTGGTTTATTAAGGATAGGTGGCGCTTCTTTATGGTTTGTGAGGTCAACAACTTCATGGGAGTGATAGACAAGGAACCTAGGATCACCCAAGCTTCCTCTCTATAGTGGACGATCTTTGTAAAAACCGAGGTAGTAATAGCACACTTAATGTGACTTCAAATGTACCTACTACTCATTTGGCGGAGGCTCTTCCACCATCTTTCTTTGTTCCTAAGTCTGTTCTCCGGTCACCTTTGTCGTGCCCTGTAATGTCCCCAAGGCCGAGCCCTGATGTAAAGCTTGCATTATGAATTGTAAGTATGTTTTAGTAGGCTGGTGAGCCAAGTTTATATAAGTTGGGGGCTTATGTGATTATTAGGACAGGGAGCCTAAGTGTTGAAGGCCAAGAGCCTACTTTTATATATGTAATCATGCAGAGCATTAATAAAAATATAAACACCGTCACGTGCAAGACGACACGATGAATGAGTGATAGGGGACTAAGCTTCCACAGAGTGGGCAAGGGATTATGGGTTGGAAGGTGGGAAGAGGGGCTAAGTGTTAAGCCTAGGGGCTTAAGCTTTGGGAATAATATTTTAATATTATTCCAAAAGATATGTGTATTATATGTTTTAACCTAAGTCCTTTTGGAAGGACATGTGATTTCCAAATGGTGGGAGGAACGCATGTTGAAGGAGGCATGCAGTCACATGGGGGACAAGTGTCAACCCTGGCGCATGCAATGAAAGGCTGAGACGAGCCGTGCTGGGGGGGTTCCTCCTCCATTCTACCTGACCGTCGGAACGTGAACCCGTCCAACCTCTGCAAGAGATACCCTCGTGCACTCTGAACCAAAAAGATCGGTGTCTGTATTTGCTTTTGGAAGGTTGGACACCCTTTCGGTTGTGAACCGTTAAGTTTGAGTCGACCCCTGCGTGGACAACTCGTCACGCATCCCTGAGAACCAGAGCGTGGGTCTATCCCATGTTGTCGGATTGAGGAAACAGAAGTGTCCAGTCCCTGATAAGCCTGGTTATGCTGTGGCACCTGTTGTTGCTGCCCTGGGGTGTGCATGTCTAGATTCCTGTTGATTATGGTGGACGTGTAGTGTTTGACCCTCTGTGTTGATTCTGAAAATCTGAAACATCTTCTGTTTGAGCGTCGAGCCTATGCGTGGAGCCTTGTCCGTAGCCATATTCGTGAGACCATATGCCATTGTTGAACCGGTGGGAAAGCCGTGTCTGTTTTTCCCCGTTGGTTGTGTGGTCATGCAGTGCTAGAATGCGTGGGGGCTTGTTGGCCAGTTGTACAACACTCTCTCCAGGTGAGAGAGGTGATTGAGGTTGGAAGAACAGGTTGTTGGCCTGTGAGCGATTCTCTCCAGGAGAGAGAGTGTACAGAGGAAGGAGAAAACTCTTGGAAGGAACCTTGTAGCTGCCACAGAGCCCAGAGACTTCCGTTCCGACCTATTGCTGTAACCCAAGGCAAGGGAGGTTAGCAGCCGAAGGACTATCTAGGTGACAAAGAAGGTGTATACTCCTGGGGTGGAACAAGCATGTG
>ML837192.1:25522-46033 GCA_009831015.1 Picea engelmannii | reverse complement strand
ATCGGCTAATCCAAACCATACAAGAGGATGATATTGGGCTTGTTCATTGGAACAATTACCCTGTCCTTGTGATTTGCAAGTGCCCGAGTAACTAGGAAAAGTTATAGTTGTTGGAATTGGGCTAGATACCGCTTGAATTTATGAAATACAGGATGAAACACATCCACACTTCGTTGGTCCAGAGAAATCCATAGTAGAGAGATGTTATCATCCTGGACAAATATAGACCAAATCCAGCTGCCACTTATGGGATGACCTTACTCATTCCAAAAATTTTCCACGACAGCGATAGTAGCCCAGACATATGATTTTCACTTACTCAAGCAATGTGTGGGTATCCAACCTAGCCACTTCACAATGCTCACAATGCTCACAATCCAATATAGCATTTTTCTGACATCCCAGTATATCTTGAACCGAGGACCACCAAGCTAATAGCCTGTGAAACTTGCTAAGTACCAAACGTTAGTGTTAAAAGTCTATAACAGGGTAAAATCTATGGAAAAATGAGCCACCGTGCATCAAATGTCAACATTGTCCTTGCTTCTCCTCTTACTCCTCTATAACACTAACTGCATCAAGCGGTAGTGTTTAGAGATATAAATAAATAAGATCATCTTGTTTCCCTTTGACAGATAAGTGTTAAATGGCATGACAAGTACATATTAACAAAATAGAATCCATGGCCCATAACCATGCAACCATTGTTGAAATGAGCAAAGTAGATAGCACAATTCTATGAAATGTACTAGTGTTGTTCTTTTCAAATGAAAATAATCCAAACTATGTTTTCTATTTTGCAATCTAGCGCGTCTTTTCTCAATTCAATGGTTATCTATTTTAATGATATGTGTTTATTACTTCGTCATTTACTATCAGCTAATAAGTGCAATTCCAATAATTTTTATTCAATACATTGTCCATTCACATCTAAAAAAAGTCTAGCATGTCTGTGTAATTCCTAGATCGTCTCTGGTGACAATTTGTTCGGTTTGCCACAAAACATTCAATATGCAGATGCATTGGAGTTGTGCACATCAACTCTTGACAAACCCTAGATTTCCAACTCACTAATAATACAATAGCCATGGATGAAATATGCACTTTGGATTATATGTAGTACTATGCAGTATTGATATATATTGTTTCATATACATATAATTTACCAAAAAAAAGGTTGTTCCTTGTGTAATTGTTACATACATACCTCCTCTTAGGAAATTTTTCTTGAGTTTATTCTCCTACATTGTTTGTCACTTATTTCTCTCCTACAATCGCTCTATTTAATTTTCATGTGAAAGTGTGCAGCAAATTCAATGAACACGCAAATAAACCTTTATGTCAAAATCACATGAAATACACAATATTAATGAACAACAAATTAATAGTACACAGATGAAATTAGAAAAACGCACTTCCGCAATTCTTCTTTCATGTTTATTTCTTTTCCTTGTTCTCTTTTTAAACACTGGTGATTGTTTCATTGTAATTCACATCGAAGAAGTCAAATAGAATTGCATATCGATGGTAGTGATATGCAAACACAATGCAAATTGTCAATATTTTATTTTCTCTAGGATGAGAATTTGTATTGTCGATATTTTATTTTCTCTACGACGAGAATATATGTTATATCAACTACTAATTGAAATGCTTGACACAATTTCTTGATCCAAAAAAAAAAAAAAATTCTAAATATGTAACAAGAATATGAAAACATGATTTCCTTCAATTTATGTCATTCAAATGATGTTTAAGCTATGTATGTAACTTCCAACAACCGGGGAAAAAAAATATTGAAACAACATACCTTGTATTTGTCTCTATTTATATTTGATTCCTTTTTCGTATATATAGTTTCTGAAATAGCTCTTGACCAATTTAATCCACCTGTGAAAAATAAAAATAATAGAAATATCTAAAAAAAATCGCATATATGATGCACATAAAGAATATTTCATTCAACCATTTGAACCAGCAACACAACTGATAAAAAAGGACTAGTTTTCTTAAACACCACACTAATGCCATTGCAAATTTGAATGAAACCAAGTAATTGTATTATGCATAGAGCACACACCATCAAACATGATGCGAGATGTAGAACTGTGGTAGTGCGTAAATAGCAAACATGTCATTTCTTCACACAAGATTTGAGTATAGACCAAGTGCTAAATAGACAAAGTACCAGCTCTGTGCAATATACACCTAAGTGAAAGTGTTGATGACATCACTTTGCCAATTACACATGTCTATGCAACCAACTCTTCCAATGCCAAACCATAAGTGGCATGAATTTTCGCAGTCTACATAGGTATACCTGGTTTACAAAAGACAGTCTATTTTTAATTTGTGCACGCATCATCCTCTGACATTGCTACACTTTTGCAAGTCCACATTTCCAATACTTTTGCATCCATTATTGTGACAAGCAACATAATTTTCAAAATAGGTCATTGATTTATGATGAATTGATTTTCTTCGATTTAGTAGGAAAGGCCACGCATATAAAAGTAGTGTGAATAAAATGTGTTGCTTATTTATAAATTGCTCGATAGTTTTTTATTATGGCTATTGTTATTCGAAAGGTAGTCAATATATGTGTAAAAGGAAGTTTAGCAGAATGACATACTCCTCTTGGCATTTGGGTAATCCCAGGTCTGCGATCTATTTGTCTTGGATAATTTTCTAGTCAAAATCGTTTTTACTTTGCCATTTTTTAAGTTGGATGAAGGTTTTGCAATAGAGAGTGTGGAACTGCACAATAATAACCGACATGAATTCTCTACATAAGCATTGAAAATATACAGTATTGGTTGTGTTGGTGATATTCCTTTGCCACTTCCAAGGTTCCCAAGACTTGGTTTCACCGAGTGTCGCCACAAGTTCATAGCTATACTTAGTCTACCTAAGACGGACTATTTTTAATCATTATGTGAAGAACCCGCATGGGTCATCCTGCCACATTGCTACACTTCTATGTTGGTGTTTTATGAAGTAGTAGTATAATCAATCCCCCACTTGGTGAAGGGACCAACTGTAATGACGAGAAACATGGGAGTGGGATGTGCCCTCATCTTCCAAGAGAATATCTGACACGAGTGGAACTTCTTGACCGATTCAACGGAATCCTTGATTAACGTCGACCAAAAGTAACTGGCTCGTAGAATCTTTTGGGTTGTTTCCAACCCAGTCAAATGACCACCACATGCTCCAATGTGCCAGTCGTTAAGCACAAGTTCCACTTCTTCATGAGTGGGACACCGATGGAGGATGCAATCTACACCCCAACAATACAAAGTGTTATCAAGAATGAGATAGTTTTTCACCTGATGGTGTATACATCGACACTCGTCGCAAGAAGCAGAGGCGAGGCACTTCAAAGTCTGGAGATAGACTAGTATATCTCCATACCAGGGGTCCAAAGATGAAATTAGAAAAAGATCTCCTTTAATCGGTGATTCTTCAGGCGTAACATCACTTGACTCGACCGGAAGTTCCAAGATAAGTTCTGCAAAGACTAGTGACTTCTTAGATTTCACAGAAACAAAATCCAAGTCAAATTCTTGGAGGAAAACTATCCATCTACTGATCTTTCCGTCAATTACCTGTTGTGTCAACACATATTGAAACGGATTCACAACAACAATGATTGTGGTCTTACGAAGCAGAATATAATGACAGAACCGTTGGACAGCATGAACTGCTTCCAATGCAAGCTTCTCAACGTGGGAGTAGTTGATTTCTGGTCCAACTAGGCCTCAACTCAGGTAATAAATCACATGCTCTTCAAGCATATCATCCTCTTGAACCAAGACCATACCGATGGTTGACTCTGTCGCGACCAAGTACAATAAGAAATATTTATTATAATTGGGTGGTCGAAGCAGAGGGGCAGATGTGAGGGCGTGTTTCAATGCCTCGAAAGAGCGTTGAGCAGCTTCATACCAATAGAAAGGAACGTCCTTTTTCAGTAAACACATGAACCCTTTAGTGATCTCAGCATAGTTTTCGATAAAACTTTGAAGAAAGTTGGCTTTTCCCTATAAACTCTGAAGTTGAGGGACTATGCACGGGGGAGGCAATTGAACTATCACCTCAACCTTTAGAGGATCAACCATGATCCATGTTGTTGAAAATATGAAACCTAGAAGACGAACTGATGTCACACAAAAGTTGCATTTGTTTGGATTCAAGAAAATCTGATAGTAGCGACATTGCTCAAATATAAGTTGGAGGTGCACGGGATGATCAGCTCTCTTACAAGATCGTAATGTTAAATCATCGAGATAGGCCTCGACTATGTGTCTGATATCGTGGAAAGAAAAATACATGGCCCGTTGAAAAGTGGCTCCAACATTCTTCAAGCCAAAAGGCATATTCTAATAAGAAAATTTACCCCATGGACAGATAAAATTGGTTTTATGTTGGTCTTCGAGCTTAATCTATATCTGATTGTATCCTGAAAAACCATCCATGATAGAAAAGACCTCACAGCCTGCACATTCATCGACAATCTGGTCAATGAATAGGGTGGGAAAATTATCCTTTGGACAAGCCTTGTTCAAATCACGGAAGTCCATACATACGTGAATCGTTCCCTATTTTTTGTTGACCGGAACGGGATTTGACACCCATTGAGTCAACTGAACAGGGTAGATGAAACCGGATATGAGCAGTTTCTCTACTTCAACCTTAATAGTTGTTGCTTTCTTAGGATTTACCGGATGAAGCTTCTGTTGGAATGGCTTAGAGTCAGGATATATTGTTATTTCATGTTTGATGATTCTTGGATCATTGCCTGGCATTTCCTCGTAAGACCAGGCAAAAATGTTGCAGAATTCCTTAAATAAATCCATGTAGATTCAAATCTCCTCGGGGGAGAAGTATGCTCCAACGAAGACATTCTCCACGATGCCAAGGATTCTGGAGATGTCAATAGGTATCATTTCAGCGATGGTTTCCATATTACCTTCGGCATAAACTACGTGCATAGCCAAAGTATTGATAGGAAAAGACCTATCTCCAGTCATATTCAACAAGAATTCACCTGCCTCAATTCTTCTTAACTCTAGGAGAAAATAAGATCTGTGATGGAGATCATCCCAGGGTCTGTCCGGACTAGTTATTGCCTCAATAATCACCTCATCTGAGGGAAATACCAAGTCTAAAAAATCAGTAGTGGTGAGGTAATCTTGAGCCCAAATAGGCTCGATAGTCATATCTAACTCATGTGTGGGAGTCGGATCAGGGTCGGTGAAATCTTGATGGACTATAGAGTATGCAACCTCTGTCGTGGACAAGGGCATGGCCATGCCATGATTCCCTGTCCCTTCCATCATGGCTGATGGGGAAGGAAGAGTCCATGGATCGTTAAAGTGAGTCATGCGTAATGAAGACACTTGAAAAATTTCAGCCTTAGGTTGGTCGGGGACAGTCGATATGAACTTGATAATGTCAAAAGGAGGCGAGTAATCGAAAGTACCCATAAAAGGTGGGCACAAACCAAACCCTACGTTGCCGAAGTTGGGTTGATGTTTATCAATCACCGGGACTATGGATGCCCTCAATGAAGGGTTAGGACGAAAGAAGGACAACTAATCGATGGACATGATATGGCCCTCGTGTGGAAACAACAAGACCCGAAAAACTGTGGAGACCATTCCATGCATATCATAGGTCCAACTCCTTCCTAACAGAAGGTTGTAGTTGAGAGGCACATCAACCACTTCAACATCGACGCACATGGCATTCCCCCCTAACTACACGAGGAAAGAAGGGATGATCCCATGTGGTCTGAAAGAATGACCGTCAAAAGTAGTAAGTAGAGTAGGTGACGGAGACAAAATGGGTTGGCCAATGGCCTTCCAACACACCAATGACATCATTCATGTCAAGGCGCCCTCATCAACCACCGTGCGGAAAATATTCTGGGTAAAATTTTTCATGGTGTAAACCACTACTATATGAAATGCCACGTGGTAGGGGAGACGTGGTTTTAAGTCGGTCGTATTAAGCATAATCGTTCCCAGATTATAGGTCTCATTGAATCCCAAAGTTGATAACAAAGCCTTTCTCTATGCAGGGCAGCTCTAGGGGACTTCCAAAGCAGACATCACACAATGGGTTTGTGACAAATCCTCCACCACAGAGTAGTTATGGGCGGCCCTTGCATTCGGATTATCCAAATCTTTCCTGAACACCCCTTTCAGGATGCGTGTCATTGTTTCTCCCATCGTCTTCTCGGTCTGGAGAGGAACATATGGTTTTATGGCTTCCCTAACCTTTTCAACATATTTTGGCATTCAGTAATCGTGCGCTCTAGTAGCTATGTAGGCATCACCTTTCATCATATACATGTTCATGGATGAAGTATTACTAGAAGATGGAGGGGGTCCCTGACTGCCCCCATCCGCGTTCGAAGAGGGTTGAGTTAGATTTTGCCCATGAGGACATGGGTTCGTTAACACAGCAGGTTATTGTTGTGCCAATAACTTTTGGGCCTCTACAAGTCGAGGGCACAGGTGAGTCGGATGGTCCTCCGTGCAAAGGTTACATAGATACTTCAACTTTCTTTTCTCTGTGTTTCCCTTGCCAGCATTATTGGTGGGTTTCTTATCCCCCTTATCCTTCTTTCGTTGTTTCTTCTTTCTGTCAGGCTATTGGTTGGCCTTCAAGTTTGTCGATTGCACATTGTGTACATCTGACGTTTGAGTAGGGGGAGCAGTCGAACCAGTGGTTGGGTTGGTCGTTGTCTATTGTAGAGACAATTGTTGCAATTGATTCAATAGTTGATCGACGGGTTTCGCTTGTGGTGAACCAACTATACCATCGGAATGTGGTCCAGACTTCTATCTGGCCTTGTCAAGAATGGACCGTGGCATATCTGGAAAAACTTCATAAAGTAAACCAGACTGAGAGTGTATCAATTCTAATTGTTGAGCTCTCATTATCACTTCTTCCTCGGAAAACACTCTCGACATTGCAACGTCCTTGGATACTGAGGTACCAAAGACTTAAGGAACCACTCCAACAGAAAACACGGTGGGAATGGTACTTTAACCAAACTCTTCTGATATCTCCATTCTCAGATGTGATCTGAGATATGGTCAGCCTTTGTTTGCTCAAAGTTGGCCAGCAACTCAGTGTCGTCATCGTATCTCACAGGTAATTGGAAATGATTAATAAAAACCATCGCCAATTTGCCAAAAGTAGAGTATCTTGAGCGGTTGAGCTTGATATACCATTTTGCGGCACTCCCGGTATGAGTGCGTTGAAACAGACGCAACGGTACAGAGTCATCTCTCAACGAGTTCGACGAGCAACATAGGTGAAAAGTGGTCACATGATCACCCGGATCTTCGTTAGTCTTACCTTTGAACTTTGGAATGTCCGAGGGAAACTTGGTCAT
Source organism: Picea engelmannii (assembly GCA_009831015.1). Lineage (NCBI taxonomy): Eukaryota > Viridiplantae > Streptophyta > Pinopsida > Pinales > Pinaceae > Picea > Picea engelmannii. The sequence goes on along the minus strand of ML837192.1, from coordinate 38,622 downwards.
CATTTGAGGCCAAAATGGATCGTGACAGATTGGGTCGTTTAACAATCTTGACAAGTATTGAAAATGTAATGTTGCCAGAAATGGTAGCTTGGGTTGTTGACTATATACAAGGAAAAAGGAGCCTAGAGTTTGGTTGTCACCAGGTTGCCAGGAAAAGTTAGGTTGTTGACTAGGGTTCTGGTAAACACCATGGTCATGGTCGACGTACGGATACTACGCTTGTTGAGACATCATCAATTGACTCCCTTAATTAGACGTTGAGGGTTGGGTGGGGATTTCTCCCTGCGTTGTGTTCCAAGGATTCTGGAAAGGGTTGCCCCCTGTCGATCCGATGGGCATACGTATTGAGCCTTGTACGGGGTTCCATTGGCCATGGAAGGGGTTTCCCCCGGTCGACATCCTTGATGAGGGGATTGATCTATGCCATGGACTTGAGGGTCCTTATGAGGTGTTTTCCCCCTATGCAGGAATAGTACCCTATACAGGATTTTGTTGTCCAAAACTAGGGTTTCCCCCGGCTGAGATGGAAGCAGACGAGAATGCCTTATTACCAAACACACTGAACAAAGAGAATGGAAAGGAACCCACCAACGTGGTGTTGGAAGAAATTCCTTGACTACCTGCTCCGAACAAGTTGTAGTTCATGTTCAGCTAGACGAGCTACTAGGGAGCACCACCTATTGAGAGGGACAATGGAGGTATATGACCCTCGCCGTAAGGGAAATCATTATAGGGTGTTGAGGTGCCCCCCATGGACCCTTGTAGAGGATCGTTAGAGATCCCTACCCCCAGACCCATGGTCTGTAGGGTGGAATAGGAGAGGACAGAGTTCGTATCAGATCCAGGCACCACGTATGAAAATGGAGGGCCCATTGCACTCTGGGTGAATGGAGTAGTGATTGTCACCATGGACAGAATCAGACCACTTCCCATAGTAGAGGCGGTCAATACCATGGTGGTCTGGACTGGCGAAGGTGGGTTAGGAGGTGGAACGCCCCCTGTAGTGGTATCCATAGAGGGAGTGTGAGGACTCTCTGACGAAGTAGCAGCATTTGCTTCCATCACTGCTTGCAGGACTATGTGACGCTTGTGATGTGTTACCCTTGGAGGGGCAATCTATATCAAAAGTGGCACCGACAAGTTAGTGATCGAAGGGTTATAATTCCCGAGAGATTCCGCTCCAAGGTTTGAAATAGTTTGTTCCTCCAGATTTGAGTGTTCTTCTCTTGGGGATGGATCGGGTACAGTTTCTTGCAGCCCGGTCGCCTCAAATGACCCTTGTTGGTCAAGTCTTCATTGTAATGGTGGCGGTGGTGGCTCCAATGAAACTGGTGAAAGGCCCTGAAGCCTTCGTGACCGGCAAATCTCCTGATCTTCAATCTTGTGAAAATATCAGTGACACTGCAAGGCTTTTACTAATGTTGAAAACTAGAACACACTAGAAAAGTTCCTACAAGATAAAGCAAGCAAACCACTAGCTAGTTGGAAGAATAGTTACGCCAGCCAACACTAGAGAAACTTACTGGTGCAAGTGAAACTCAAATATGGAAGCACCCTATGGGTATACTCTACAAATCATGGCCTGACTTTTGTCTTAGGTACTGCGGTATACCCCCGCAGTCACCTGTGTAAGTCACTAGAATAAAGGCAACTAGGTTTCCAGTGCGCGAACAGTCACTAGGCGGGTACATTCGACAGTCGGGTGGACCGCAATGAGAAAGGTATCAATCCTGAAACCTATCAAGGGTATCGAAAACAAGTGGTTTGGAAGACAACTGAGGACCTCAAACGGATTTGAGATCCACGAAGCTCCATGGCAAATGCGACCGACAGAATCCCACGACAATTCATCTATATGTGTTCCCCACTACGCTTGGTCCAGCTTTGGAGGGGTTATCTCCGCTACCTTTCTGCACGCGACCTCGTGTTTATCCCTTGTGTCAGAGGGGGGTCCCAGACAAATTTCATGTTTACTGTAATTTTAACACTCCCTAGTACAGACTCCAATGTTTGTTTTATAAGCCTTGAAGAGTTTCCTCTCCAACATAAATCAAGGCTCTAGCCTAGATTAGTTGATGGACCCTACAAACATAAAGTCTAATTAAGTTTAATTAAGCGTTAATTTTAAGTGGCTTATCTTAAGTCAAGGAAACATAAATGAAACTGAAACTAGTGGTGTATTTTAAGAGACAAAAGAGAAGACCATTAAATGAAACTAAAATCAAAACTACTTCTTTTTGACAAATAAAGATTTGCAAATTTAAACTCTTTAACCAACTTTTCGTAACTACTTTTTTTCCTGAGATATTTTAAAAGAAAAACCTAAAACAAGATTTTGCTTGACTATGAGCTACTTAGTGTTCTAAGCAATCAGTAAAGAACTTAAGAAAGCACTTTTTTTTCCTAACAAGTAAAGCAACTAACCTAACTACTTAACCAAACTAAGAAATGAAATCTTTTTTCTATTTTTTTTATGCTTCAAACAAGAAACTTGAAATAAATTATTTTTCTTTTTCTTTAAAGTAATAAAAAGGAGAAAAAGTGAAGACAAGACAAGACCAAAAACTGACTTCTAGCCTACTGTGGATCGCAAGGAATCACTGACAATACTGAACAGGCTTATCAGAAAAGACTCACAAACTCGTCTAAAACCCTTTCAAAGAAAACACAAGAAATCTTTAACAGATAAGCAAACTAATGTCAAACCCAGGCTAAGGACTGTAACAACAGAGACCAGTACTAGATCAAGAAACCCCCTAGAAGTATGACTTCAATTAGGGAAGAATTTGACTGCCTCTTCTTCTAGAAAAAAAAAAATTATTGACACAGGCATGCTACTGACACTTAAGCATCCTGCGTATGTACGTGGGTTGTCTAAAGGTAGGGCATGTATGTATGCATCTAGACCCACTGCAGGTTGCGTACACCTCTATAACTTCTCAAAAAAATAAAACTAACAGGTAGACTGACAGGGCAAGGAGTACTGGTATGGCAGACCAGAATCCCTTAAAGACTCTGCAACTTACAAGAACTCAAAAAAAAAGGTAATCAAACCAATTAAACCACTCAAAAACTATCCCCTAAAACCCTATAGGTTTCCCCAGTACGGCCACCAGTTCTGCTATAGCGGGAAAACCCCCCAATCGACTACACTAGGGTTCAACATGTAGGCATATTTAACCTTCTAAAATTCTCCTACTTTTCATAACTACCCCGAATATACCCCACATTCATGCATAAAATACAAAGTAAAAAGATCTGGTAACTATACCTTAAACTCTGTGTCCAATGTCGATCCTTTCGCGTTCGATTGCTCCTCGACTACAAGTCTCCTCCCAATGATGACCTACATTCACAAACAAAAAAACAAGGAACTACAAACATGCATCTTATATATGAATTAGTGGGTTAGATGTCATAATAAAACATAAAGATTGAACACATCATTTTGCGGGACAGAAAAAGTATTCCTTTTATTGATATCAAAAAGTTTACTTACAATGAGATCGGTGACTGCTCCTCGAACCTAGTTCGAGATCCTCTTCACCAAGCTCCAACTGTGCTTCCACATATCTTTCTCCTCTCACACTCTCTCTAGGGAATGGAATGGGCTTATAATGGAGGAAAAAGGAAAGAATGGGAAATTCTGGCACAAAACTCACAAGGTGGCTGCAAATTCTTGGGGCAAGGAGGGAATGTGAAATGGGCAGAGTTTTACTGTAATTATGCTTAGCTTTGGAATGAGACCTCAACACCTCCTTTTATATGAAAAAAGGATGGTTATTCGGTTGGGTGAAGGGCTATAGGCAGTGGGACAGTTGGAAAACTACCCGATAGCCTATAATCTCAACGAATTCCTTGCAACTTTTTAATTTTTGCAACATTTGTGGGTATACACGGGCTGTAATGGTGCAGCTAGCATATGTACATGAGCTGTAGTGGTGCAGGAAGCATGTGTACGTGGGAATTAATGGTGCAGGGCACGTACATCTTCAAAAATATGGTTTTTAAGAAGAGATGCTCAATGATGGCTTGGCAAAAATAGAAAGTAAGAGGGCCTAATGCCAGGTATGCATGTATGGTGAAATTTAGGGTTATAACACTTTCATACAACAATTATCATAGAATAACTATAAACTGAAAATCTCAAATACAACAATGCAGTGAAAATAACAAGATCTAGAAATATTAACCATGCACAGTAGACACAAGAACACAAGAGATTATCTTGAGAAACCAAAACTTGGGAGAAAACCCAGCAACCTTTCTCTAGAAGAATTTAGTCCAAGACATTACCAGTACATCACCATCAATAGCCAAAATAACATATAGAGAATATCTCTCCCAAGGCTAGCATCACTAATACCTATCTCCTCAATAATATGACCAAGAATAACCAAAAACGAGCTTCTCCAACTATAGCACACTCTCCAAGATAACCAATAACCCAAAAATAGTGAAACTGCGAAAAATGCAACTGTAACTTCCTTGTGCACATTGCAGAAGGAGTTGTTTTCTTGTCCAAATGAAATGAGCCAGTCCTATATTTATACTAATCTGGGCGTTAGCCTGGGGTCGACTTCTTGTTTCTCAGTCTTCAATTTATTTATTAATTTCCTATGAGGTCGACTTCTCTTCCTAGGTCTTCAATTTCTTCATGGGGTTTATGTAATGGTGTAAATGGGTTTTCTTTTACTTTATTGTGGAGAGTGACTGCCCGAAGTTGAAAATATCCAACACTCCCTCTCAACGAGGGAGGCATTCTTCATACCTGGGTTTCTTCTGTCATAGAAAGGTTGTCTTCATGAGCCATGTTGATGTGTCATCTCCACACAAGCATTCCATCCCGAAATATGCATGTGATAGCATATCGATTCCATCCACTCCCTAATAGGAGAAGGACTACACCTAGGCCATTCACCACTAGTAGAGCCCCATGAGTGAATGAATCATTACCCTTGGTCATATCAGCACTATCATATCCCCATGTAAGACCAATCTAGGATAATGTATGCCTAATGCTTATCTGGGCCACTCACCATTAGAAAAGACCCATGGATGAGTGAATCATTCTCCTTTAGTCATACCAACACTAGCATAGCCCTATGCATGACCAATATGGGAGAACGTATGCCTGAACCTAGAGAACATCAACATATTTGGGTCATTCACCACTAGTAGAGCCCTGTGAGTGAATGAATCGTTTTCCCTTGGTCATATCATCACTAGCATAGCCTTGTGCATGACCAATCTAGGAGAATGTCTTTTTCCGATGTTATCAACATACCTGGGTCATTCACCACTAGCAAATCCCCATGAGTGAATGAATCATTCTCCCTTAATCATTTTAGCACTAGCATATCCCTGTGCAAAACCAATCTGGGAGAACGTCTACCTGATGTTGAAACATCAATGCTCATCACTAGCCAAATCAACATGTTTAATCATGTGTATCATCCTCCTCAACCAAATTAGCATGGCCAGTCTGGGAGGATATATGTAATTTGCTCATTTGTGGATAAGTATTGGAGCTTCACTGCTCCCTTTTGTACCATGTCTCGGATGAAGTCATGCAAGAAGCTTCTGAATTTGCACCACTTCACGACTTGTGACACTGGCTATGACATACTTCCTCTCTATTGTACTAAGTGCTACAGAATCCTGCTTCCATCTTATCCCAAAAATCAAAATTGATTCCAAGCTAAAGAAGCACCCTGAGGTACTAAATCTATCTTCCGCATTCCCGCTCAATCAGAATATGTATATCTCTAGAGCCTCACTTCATCACATGAGACAAACCATATCCAATTGTACCATGCTTTGATACCACCCACTGGAATTGCCTTGGCTTCAACCAAATATTGGCTCAGGGTGCTCACTGCAAAGACAATATCAGGCATGGCATTAACCAGGTACATCAAGGATCCAATCTATTGCATGTATAACGTGGGATCCACAAAGTTTGAATCTGAAGTAGAATCACTCAACTTCTTCAGATTTGTCATCATAGGTGTAGTCATGGACTTTCAATCCATCATATAAAATCTCATCAATATCCCCTGAAGAGGAAGATCTCATTTTATCTTGTCACACCTTTAATCCCAAGAGTACATCCAACCAGGATCCTCCATCTCAAACTCTGAGGCCAACTCCCTCTATCACTGGAGTAAGTCTTGTTGTCCAATATTCCTCACCGGTTGTTCCCTCTATGACTAAGACAAAATCCATACCCAGTCCTCCTAACTGATTGTCTCCTCTGTCACTGCAGCAAGCAGTATACCAGATGAAATATAATATACAGAATAAAAATATTTAGCAAGCAGTAATGAAACAACAAGATTATAGTTAAATCAATACCAGAATAACACCAGAAAGAGCACCTTTATTAAGATAGCAATGTTCACTTTCCTCTTCAAGGAGGAAACCTCTAGCATAGCATATCTCTATTACAATAATCTCCAAGACAAAAAATATAAAATACCCCCTACTCTTATTTATACTAATTCTACCTTCTAAGGAAACTTCTAGAGGAAGATCTTTCTAGAAGTGGAAGATTCTATTAGGTCTTCTTACATTAACTTATTCTCCTTTATTTATTCGGCCTTATTAACTAATGTCACCCTTTATTACATAGAAAACATATCCTAATAACTAATGACCCGTGAAGAGGGGTTAGGATCATATCCAAACATGCCCTCCCCCTTCAAAAGCATCCTTTTCCTCAAGGTTGAAGGTGTGGAAACTGTTGGAGTATGGTCGTTGGTTCCCAAGTTGCATCCTCTTGTATGTGTCCTTCCACTTGATCAACACTTCCTTGATAGTTCTACCTCGCAACTGGAATTCATGGGTATCGAGGACTGCTTCTAGTTGGATCCAAAGGGAGCCTTCTTCATCTAATTCTGGAAGGATGGTTTGGACCCTACAATTTTGTCCCAACAATTTCTTTAGACATGAAACATGGAACACCGGATGGATTTTGGAAGTAGTTGGAAGGGCCAATTCATAGGCCATTGAACTAATATGCTTGATGATCTGGTAGGGACAATAAAACTTGGGTGCCAACTTGTGATGTCCCTGGGCTTTGAGAGATGTTTTTTTGTAAGGTTGGAGCCTGAGAAACACCTAATCACCTTCCTAAAAAACCCTTTTTGAACGATGATGGGTTGCATGTTGCTTCATGAGATTTTGATCCATGTGGAGGTTATCCTTCAGAGCTTCTAGGGTGGTTGTTTGACCTTGCAACATTGTATCAATAGATTGGACCTTCAAGGTTTGTGTCTAAGAGAAATGAGCCCCGAGGTGAGGACGGTTGAGGAATGTAGTCTTCATGGGTGGGGCCTAAAGGATGGTCTTTGTTTCCAACGCTAATTGGCATGCCGGCAACCAGATAGTAGGATGATGCATGCTGACATGAGCCTGGATGGGTTCCTTTAAGCCACTAATAAAAAATTTAAGGTAAAATGTATCAGATAAGCCCTCATTTTGGATAGCCAATTGTTCAAATGTTGTGATGAAATCTATGACTGATATCGTTTGGCGCAGCTTGGTGATTCATTCCAAAAAATCCGATTCCCTATCAAATCAGGCACAAACTTCTTTAGTGAACTTGTTCCAAGTGGGTATTCGTGGATAACATTTCTTATGCCACTATCACCACTGCCATTGTTCTTAATCCAGGTACAAAACCCCTACATGGAGTTTGGTCTCATCATCCCAAATATTATGAAGGGAGAAGTATTGTTCCATTTGAGAAACACACCATGTTGGGTTGGATCCATCAAATTTACATATGTCAACTTTGGGAACCTTTTTCCAATACTGTGGAGAACCCCAAGGAGAGTGGAACGGATGAGTATGCTCGAGATGGGAATGTTGGGTGTCTTCTACATTGGGCTCCACCTTCTTACCTTTCATGAATTGTTGCATGGCAGCATGGATGGCTACTTGGACTTCTGTGTGAAGGTACTCTTTGACTTCGGCGTGTATGGAAGTATGGAGGGATACCACTTCTAGTTCTAAGTGGGACAGCTTAGACTCCCAATCTTCTTGGGTTTGAGCATGGGTGGTCAGCATGGTAGCGAGTTAGGAAGTAGATGAGGTGTTAAGATGGAAATCGGGGCCACAAAAAGTGATAGGTACCAGGGTGATCAATACAAAGAGAGGAGTCCAATGGGATAGGTGGAAAATAAGGGTGTCCCGAAAAGGGTTGGGACCACGAGAAAAAAAGGATTAAAAGTCAATCATACCACTGCAAGCAGAATGAATAGAGGGATCCAATGGACTAGGTCACAAATAAGGGTGTGGTTGGGCCCCAGACATTTTTTTTATTTTTTTTTTACTCCTCTGGAGTTATACTCTTCTCTGAATACTTATGCAATGGCGGAATTCCCAAATTCTCAATAATAAAAAATGTTGGCAGGGAGTTTTTATGTAGCGAAATATTTAGCAGGGGACAAGTTTCACTGTAATATATCATTTATTGTCGTCCCAAGGGTTAGGCTTTGTAGGGTATCTACAAGAAAGGGTTTTCCCTATGCTATAACTCTCTTATATATGTGTGAGGTCAAACAGTAGTACTCAACCCAATATCTCGGGGCACAAACTAAGGAGGCTATATTGTACCCTTAGTTGTACTACCTGATTACCCAGGTACTAGAGAGTATCTTCCTGAGTGTTGTTCTTGGTGACACTACAGTAGTCATGTGGTCAATTAGTTTATCTATGGAGGGCTTTAGGATATCTAGGAAGATCTGTATACAGGTTTTGTCTAATGTGCTACCACTCGAAGGGGTACCAACAGGGGTTACAAAGGTGTCCAAAAATGTGCTCTTAAGTACCACTTGTAGTTCCTACGTCTATGATTCCCAAATCGAGGTTTTATGCACAGAATGACAGATCTTTGTAGCTTAAAGACGTCGGAATATGTCTCTACCCTAGAAAAAAAAATTACCCCACAAGTTATGCCCAGGAAGGAGCTTTGATACCACTTTCAATATACCAGATGAAACATAATATGCAGAACATAAATATTTAGCAAGCAGTAATGAAACAACAAGATTATAGCTAGATCAATATCAGAATAACACCAGAAAGAGCACCTTTATTAAGATAGCAATGTTCACTTGCCTCTTCGAGAGGGAAACCTCTGAAGGATCAGATCCTGTCACTGAGAAGGGGGGGTGAATCAGTGAAACAAAAATTATATCAATTTTTAATATATTAATGCAAACAGAATCTAAACACAGTATTTTTATCGTGGAACCCAATTGGGAAAACCACAAACTCTTTTTTATTAACTGCAAAAAAAAAAATACATGTTACATTGAAGGAAGATGTACTTCCATTTTTATCAGCACCAACTGACCAGGATGCACCCACACCCTATTTTACCAGTACCAACTGGTAGGAGGATACGACCCCCTGTTTAGTCAGCTACAGCTGACAAGGAAGCACCAACTGCCTCTGTAGGCACCAACCTTCCCTTGCACCACCCAACCACCCTTAATGCATAGGTATTAGATTTTCTTCCTAGAATCTTCTTCATCTTTTGATCTTCTACTCTGGACTACAGAGACACTCTTATTCTCAACACTATTCCTTGATTGTATACTCTTCAAATGGTGTGAGTGTGACACAATTGTGTCCCTTCATTTCAACTATCACACCTCTTCGATTAATTAGTGTTAATTATTGTTTATTTATTTTACCGTGAAGGTTTTTCATAAATTGATCACAGTCATGGATCAATTTAATCCTTTATGATCAATCTTGAATCTCTGTTATTTTCACAAAGACCAAATTCTACAGAGGCGCTTCCTTCAATCCATTTCATATGACCGAGCATTACAAAACCACAGGCTTACCGACTATAGTGATGTTTAACAGTTTCCTTTTAAAACTCTTATATCATATGACCATCGGCGATAACCAGATGCTAAGCCAAATGAGTGCTTGAGCGCTTTATAAAATCAATGGTCATGATTCAATATTTTGACGAGATGGATGGCTGACAAAACTTTTCACTTTGGAACTTAGGGACTTCAACATTTCAAACCTTTCGAATTTAGATCGGATGGTTTATTTCATGGAAACAAATCAACAGTCAACTTTGATCCTTACATTCATCCTTTCACTATTAAATTCGACAGTTAGGACTTAATCACGCATCGAGATGGACAGCCACCTTTTACTCTGGGTCTTCGGTCTTCGGAGATTTTCGATCTCAACACCTTCTTTCCTCTGAACGTCATTCTTCTAGAGCTGACAAACAGCTGACACGTTTCCCTCTCTTGATCAATGGTCGAGATTGCTTGTGAAGTGATCTCCATATCGGACGTCTTGTGTCCACTTTGGGACTCTGGCATTCGGGACTTCGGGACTTGGGGCAAGTACTGCTGGTATATCTCCCGAAGCAAAACTCCCGGAGTGAGATAAGTTGCTTACATCACTTGCTAACGTGTCATGAGCCGAGTAGTTGCCACGTGTCACTCTAATTCATGATTTTCACGTACCAGAAATGTTGATTCAGCTTGACACTTGTCATTCTCTGACTGTGCCACATGTCCTTGCTAACGTAGACTGCTAACATGGTTTGCTGACATGGTCTACCACATGTCCTTGTTGACGTGGTCTGCTGACTAACAGCCCTGATCCAACGGTCCTCGTATGTTCTCTAAATCCGACGGTCCTTATTCACTTCGGATTTCTGGGCTCCGGGTATTTCAAATCTCAAAATGACGGGCATAAGTTCCTCGCTTCTTTATACCTGAAGTGAATTATGTTCATTGATCGGGTTCTTTAGATCAACGGTTCGATCTATTATGCAATGCATCTCTTGTAGCTTTATCATGTCCTTCCACTTTGATATTATCCGACGGTTGTGGATATTCTCGAAGAAGATCAACGATCGACGATGATTGTGGAGCTACAATTTACGAATGATTTAATTTTCCTTTCAATCTCTACAATCTATCCCTGTCGTAGATTTTGCGATTGCGCATCCGACGGTCACTATTTAATCTGACTTAAACTGGTCATTAGTTGGATCAACCACAGTTGTATATCATTGAAGCTATGTGATCTGACGATCTAGACGAATTGCGGGATTGTAACTAACAAGTGATTTAATTCTACGTTCGCTCCCCATAATTCATTCCTATCATTGATGGCTTGCAGATCTAACAGTCATAATATTTCAATGGTCCTCAAGCCCATGGTCACTCATATGACCGATGCGCGTTATACTAGAAAATCAACACAGTCAACCTCTTGATCGAACGATTGCTGAGGCTTCTAAATCTGATCGGACGATTGTTGAGCTTATGCTTTTCCTTCCAAGTTTTGATCTTTGTGTTTGCTAACCCTCCTGAGATTTTATCATAGGAACATTTGTTGATCCTTTCGTGATCAAAAATAATCATGAATTTCTTATGCTTCCTGATATATTGTGAAATGTGCTTTTCCTTCTGCATTTTGATAGTTCAATCATACTATTTGACATCTTCTGCTGACTGATATACTGTTGACATCAATGACAACACATGAATGACAATTTTTCCAACAATGTCCCCCTTTTTCATTGAGGGTAACACGACAACTTCATACACAATATCCCCCTGTGGTGATGCTTATGTCCTCTGAAGTTACTCTCCCCCTTTGGCATCAATGGAAAAGGGTTTCTTCTCTTATGATATGTCTGTATAAATGTTGAAATAATGTAACTGCAAAGAGTATTCTTATTATTATTGATATATTGTTTATAGGATTAATCCCCATTGTGGATTAATCATGTCGATAATTGTATTAGGACCAAATCCCCTTTTGCAGATTGGTCAACAGACAATTATAATAGGCAGAATAAGAAGTCATCCCCAGCAGTTAATAAGAAGACCCAGAAATATAATAAAGGTGGGTTTACCCACCCAGATTAAGAAGTCGGCCCTGCCAGTGAAGAGACACTTCACACATGCCAAAACTTGTATAAATAAAGGAGGCTAGCGCCTCATTTGAACACAACTCACTTGCTCAGTTTGAGAGACAAGTTATGATCTGTTACCGGCAAAGGAGAGAGAGAGAAGAGTGGTGCATCTTTTGGAGAGGACTTTCTATATTGGTTTGAGTTATCTCTTGACATTGTATTGGCAATTTATGATAAGGAAGTTTTTGCTGGGTTTTCTTCCCCTAGAGGGTTTCCCAGGATAAATGTTGTGTCTCTTGTGAATGTGTATTTCTCAATGATCTTGTTCTTATGTCGCTCTTATCTATTGAAATGAAAAGAACTATAATAATAGCATAAACATTAACATGGTTTCAGAGGTAACCTGAAGGAAACATATTTCGCAAGAGAAAAATGCCACTGTTGCAGTACCTGCAAATTAGGGTTTTTCAGAAGTGAATCTTTTCAGCTCCAAAACTACCTAGAAAGTTGTGCCCTCCCCCAAGGATCATTTTGGCACTTAGAACACACCTTTTCAGTGGCTAGATCTCCCGGAAAGTGAAACCCTAGTTTCACAAAGTACCAGAAAACCAGATTACCAGAAGTACCAGAGTACCAGAAGTACCAGAAAACCAAAAGCACCAGTCCAGAAATCCACAGATCAAGTTTGAGGGGGTAAAAGTTGGATTTTTGAAATTTTGACTGCACCAGCTAACTCGCCTCAGCTCAACGCATCTATCCCCTAGATCATATTTTCAAAACTCAAAGTTTGAAAATTTAGGGTTTCCTCATAAAACCCTAAGTTGCAGTTGCAGTTGCAGTCTCATAACCAGTTGCAGTTGTAGTACCAATTGCAGTTGCAGCATTAGAACCAGTTGCAATCACCCTTGAAGTTATCTCAAGAGTTGGAAATGATTACCGCTGCTACCAGATGGAGCCACTACCTACAAATGCTATCAGAGGTATGTACTTACATATGTTTAATGGTTAAACCCTAAATAGTACTTGCAGGAGAAGGGATCTCTTTCCATAGATCCAGAAGGATCTCAAGATCCAACACATTCAGAGGAATGATGCAACCCAGGTGTGATTATTCTGATATACATCTATTTGTCATAACATTATCTTGATCAATGTTGCATGTTGAAGCTATGATCAAATTATT
>ML837190.1:28684-39097 GCA_009831015.1 Picea engelmannii | reverse complement strand
TTTTTGTAAAGTATTATTAGTGTCCAAGTTGAATATAACCCCATACTATTAATTCTAGTAATATGGATGATGACATGTGATTAGCGACTTGTTAGTCTCATCATCATTATAATTGACCAATTTAGGTATAAGAAAATTTTCATAATATTTGAAAAACTTTGGGGGTCTTGGTTCTTTTGAGGGGTCCTAAATCCCTTTAACTCAACAACAGGAACCAAACCCGCCACCGAGGCCAAATTAGACTCTACAGTGTTTGATATTGGAATGGTTCTCCATATCTGTCGATCCGACCAAATAATCGATGGGCTTTACGTAGTGATTGACATGATGTCTTCTTATGAAAGTTCCTCTAGTTTAAATGTTCTCTTTTTATATTTTCTCTTATTAGATGGGTCTGATAAAAATATGGGTGCTGGTATAAACCAGCTAGGTAAAAGGGACAATCTTAACTACCGAAGAAGGATGAGCTCGGGATAACCCTAGTGCTCAAGCATGCAGACAAAGATTTTCACACCTGTGACAAGCCTAGTACTAATACATCAACTTGTTGGTATTTCAATTATTGACTGAGATACAATTATCGAAATAAAACATACATGCAATAAAATGATGGCAAGAAAAACAGTTTCCTTAGCTCTAACCATTAATCACACATTAACACAACAAATTTCTTTCCATCATTAAGAACAAGAACTACAGAAAAATATTGAATCAAACTAAGTAAAAAAAAACATCACCACATTGCGCTTCCCTCTCTCTCTCTTCTAAGAGTCATCGAATGGTTTCATCGAAGTGGATGACTCTTCTCATAATTTGACCATTTGACGAAGAGTTCCTTGCATGTGTTGGCATATGGGAATCTGTGTTGTTCCATCGGCGCCGAAAGGGTATCCTTTACTTCTACCACATGGGCCCGATACTTGACTATTTTAACACTTAACTATTGTAATAATGTTCGAGCCTTGATCGGGTACTCCATGAGTTGTTGTACTTGACCTGGTGCCACGTTTTCCACCTTTGCTATCTCTGCAGTCCATGTCAAGTCTTATTTTTCATGTTGTTTGACTATGTCATGCAAGTCAACAAAGTCCTTGGGTGAGCCAAATTCTGGGAGACCGATGTCTCTCATCTCCCGATTGAACTTGACCCAGCTCCTTTTGCAATAGGCCCATTTCTCTTGAATCTCCCACTGAGGTTCTTGGGCCATTTTCACCCAGTATTTGACTGCTTTCCTTATTCAATCTATGTTGTTGTCCCTCAGCACTTGAATGTCGTTCTCTTCTGCGTTTCAGCCCTTTTGAACCGCACTGATGTAGTCAATTATTTCCACTGCTTGGCGGGCCTTCTCGCACCATCTTTCAACGTCTTTGCAAGTCACTAGCGCCATAAGGTTGTATTTTTGGAAGTCGACTATCCCTGTAGTGAAAAGGTGTCATTCACTCGTGAATTTTCTATAGGCATATTGGAACTCACTTCTCAAAGACACTGTGGCCTGTGTGGAGTCCTGATAGTATTTTGAAAAATGGCGCAGATGTTCCAACTCCTTTAGCGCAACAACCAGTTCCTCTTCATCTTTCCTCGCTCTATCCAGGGTGGCATATGTTATTTCCATCCCTATGCCGATAAGCTCGGATGTCTTGGCATGCTCTATGCTGATCAATTTTTCCTTTGTGGTGATGACGATCGAAATGTCCAACGTAAGCCTCCTCTTCTTAGTGGTTCTCTTCATGATGGTTTTCCTCTTTCAGTTGTAGGCGATTGCTTTTATATCGATGACCTCATCAACAGGTTCAGGGATTTTTTGTTCTCCCCAAGTAAGGGTATTTCCTAGGCTCCAGACTATGTATATTTGTTCAAGGTTGGGTTCCTAAAACTCTTTTATATGTCCTGATGGCTCAACCTCTAGTTGTTGCTCATCGGGTGGTAAGGTACTAGACAAAACTAAGGAATCAGGGGCAGATTCGGTACTTACTTGGTAATCGGCTATTGAAATGTCGATTTCCTTTTGTGGAATTTCTTCTTCTTGTTCGACCGATCCTATCTCATCCCTCGAGTTGTCCATTACGTTTCCCGGCATGTCGAGTGGCTCAACACCCAAGGCACTTTATACCTCATGCTCGCTCTGTGGATGACTCTGACTTGGAGCATCGAGAACCGGGGTGGATTCTCTCTCGAGTTCTTTCTCCTCTGTAATTTTCATTGGAGTGACCAAGGACACCTCTGAAATCTCCTCATCATCATAGATGGTTATCAAATCGAACAAGGGATTTGGTACACTTTTTCTCCCTGATTTCCTCGCTATCTTGAGCTGGGTCAAAATTTTCCCTATTGATCTGATCTGTGGTGGTGGAACCTCATGGTTTTCTGACCCAGCGATTTCTTCAAGTCACATTGTCTCTAGGCCACTTGGTTCCCCTTAGCTTTCGATTGGGTTATCAGTGAGAATCCTTGTCATTTCTATCAGATCATGGTCATTTTTCAATTGATCAGTGATTCTCTATGCCCCTTCTAACAAGAGTAATCCCCTTCTCTATGCCTTTGTTGTCTCTATCAGTCTGATTTCTTCCCTGGCTATGAGGGCCTCTTGAGCCAACTTCTCTATTGTTTCCACATGTTCATCCATGCTCATGGCCTTGAACTTGGTCATGTTTGTATTGGCCATTCTCTGTACCACCTTGTCCCAGTCCTGGGTGCACTCTATGAAGATTTCATCCTTAAACTTATCATGAGCATACAACCAACAAGATGACACCTACGAAGCATGTTGGAGGACCAGGCCTTTAGGGTCATGCTTGCGAAAATGACCTATTGGGAACCTGAATTCCAGTTGGCTAAGCCCTTCTTGTTTGGCTTGAGCAGTATCCTTCACCAAATAGAACCCCACATGGAAATCATAGGGTATGAAAGCTTTCTTCTTGTCCTTGACTAATGTGGAGTTGTGGCCCTGCAGGAGAGTCTGATAGCAGATTTCTCCCACAATGAGTTGGTCTGGGACATGAGAAGGTAGGAGATGTGGTGCTTCAGTGGCCCCGAACACCCTGATGTAGGTTGATCGTTTGTCTAAATACCAATGGCCTACCTTTTCTACCATTTTCTTGGTTGTTGCAGATAATCTTGGGCATTCCTTCTTGAAAATAATAAAATAAATAGGAGTGATGAATTCATCGCAGATGAGTGCGTAAGATTTATTGTACCTATTTTTCCATAGTATGTTGAAGTAGACGTGGACCAAGAGATCCGTAACATGCCAGCTTAAATTCATGTTGGCGAAGACATTTCTTGCGCACATGACATCGAGCAGGTACGAGGCCATGTAGAAAGTGGGTGCCTCCCCTTCTTTTGGTGTCTGAGCATGTTGTACACACATGCTTAATTGTCCTGAGATTATCGCTCCCTAGTTGAAGTTTCTCCCAGAGATCGCCACTGTGTATGCCAACCACATCCATGCTTCCAAAAACTTGGAGCAATCTTTTTCTCCATATAGTCGACAGATGAGAGCCATCAAATTGATGTGTGGTTCTCTCAGTTTAATCATCCCATACCAGCCATTGCTCTGGTTAGTGAACTTCTTGTCTTCCTTCCACCATGAGGCCATCAACCGACTGGTGTCATGGAATTCATAGAACTTCACCAAGAATTCTATGTTGAGCCGCTCCTCTAGGTCTCTGAGCTTGTATTATTTTTGGACTTTTGTTGGGAGGAAAACTCTGACACATCCACCATTCTCATTGTTGATCAAGCAATTATGCCTGTCTGTATGGTCGATGATCCATTTCAGAACCTCTATGCAAGGGAAAATTGGGGTTCTTCTTGCCACCATGTGTAAATACGATCGTCGGATGTTCGGGAACACTTGGTCATCGAGCGCCCTCACTTTCAGGTTGTTGTGTGGGATGTACTATGGGTATTCTTCTCGGTTAATCTTGTTGAAGAGATCCGCCCAATGTGGGAGAATTAATTTGGATCCGGTGCTTGCTTCTGTATCACCGATGGCCAGAGCTTGGATAAAATATTTCTTTGTTGATGTTTTAATGACAAGATCCATCCTGGGAGCGTACTCCAATTGCCTCGTGGTCCTCGAAGAGGAACCTTCACATGTTTAAGCTTCTTTTAGTTTGGGTTCCCTCAACGAGCATTTGGTGGTTGAATTTCTTAGCAACATCTTACCTGCATCTATAACATAGTTTAGAGATTGCGCAAGAAAACCAGATTCATATATTACGACCAACGAATTGACAAACTTGAATACATACATCTACAACTTGTTAAACCTGGTTTTGATAATCAGAGGGTTGGTACAATCTTGAGACATTCACTTTGTTCCTTCAGATACTATGGAATTCAAATTGTGCGCATAATGAATTCGTTCAAAACCATTTTAGAGGTTTAAACATGAATGAACTTACCTTGTCGCATCAACCATTCAATTTGGGTTATGATTGCAGTTTCATTAAATCTTCCGCCAGATATTCAAAGATGTTTAAACTTAAATTCATCATGGGTTGATGGCACGGGCGTGGATGCTAATGTGGTCTATTGGCAATTTCAAATTGTGGTTGTCTAATCGGCGCACGAGGTAGCAACAAATGCGGGATCGGGCATTAACTGGCCTATTAAATGTCCAAATCTGATCGTATCTTATGCCACAAACATCCCATAGTTTTTCTAGTTTATTTGGTGGATCAGGGGTCAGGATTGTGCTTCAAATGCTTTCATTGATATCTTCTTGCAAAATATTTGATGCCAATCTTGTCGTACAGAGTTGACGTGGAAAAACTGCTTAGGAGCCATGAATAAGACTCAGGGAACCTAAAAATGGCTTGGGACCAAACTAGGTCATACGACCCCCTTACGTGGTAAGGACATGTAGCATTCAATACCAATGACTTCATTTTCTCGTGTTAATCAAAATCAGGACTTTATTTAAGCTATACATTCTAAAACTGATCAAAATCTGGACCAGGGGTCAAAATTTAGCTCAAAAATCAACATTCTCGGAATTGCCTCAAAACAAACGAGAGCATAGCCCTCGTTATCACGAACCCAACGCAACTCGTTTAGTCTCAAACGGACGTCGGGAGCGAGAGATATTGTGATCTGTTCGAATCGTCAAACAGGTAAAAGAAGGGACGCTGACTGTGTAGTCCATACAGTCCGTACGGATGCTGATGTGGCATGTCCGTACGATGATGTGGAAGAGCTGAATGGAAGAGATATGGCCACTGATGTGGCAGGTGATGTGGTAGTTTCGGATTGGCAGACTTGGGCGAATCATTTGTCGACACGTGGCATGGTTTTGGCAAATGGTAAGGTGCCACGTGGCCCAGTCATGGGCTGCCACGTGGCACCCCTTTATTGGCTTTTGGTTTGTTATGTAAAATTTTATTGGAGTCCGTGGGGTTCGACCCCCAGACCTCCCCACCGGTGTAATCCTTAACAAAGTCCGTCCAACCAACATACCTCTGTTTGATCCTTGTCATATATATGAGATTATATTTATTTAAAATTGAATCTATGTGTGGTTTGGGCTGCGACCGGGCCAGGGCTTAGCCCCAACCCTTGGTCACACGCTCTTTCATATATGACCCAAAGATTTATATTATGGTGTGCATGCGCGTTTACATATATGGTTCAAATAAGTTGTGTAACCAACAAACTACCCGCCAAGTGTTACTTTATTATTCGCTTATGGGACGGAGCCCCATTTTAAAATGTGTGTGGTCACATGACCATATGACTTCAGCCTTGGCAGTTAGGGGTTGGAGGTGCCCTAACCGTCCTACAGTTTGCACATTTATTCGGTTGTGTGCGTGTTCTGGGTTTAAACACGAATTTGGAGCGTGTTATGGGTTCAAGCACACAGAGGTGTGTTTTGGCGAACCAGAGCCAACAAAGCTTAAAGGAAGAGGATGGCAGGAGGCCTATCTTTCTCATTTTTTGGCCGATTGAGGTGTCATAAAAGCCCAGCTAGGGGTTTTTGGATGTCATGAATCCATTGGCACTGTTATCAAGGTCATTTAAAGACTTCTTTTGCAGGTTTTTAGCCATTGAAGTTTCAGCAAGCTCCAGGGAGCTTGAAGCCCTCATTGATTGAGGACATGTTTTGGTGAGCCTATGTTTGTTTTCTGTGAATGAATAATCATTTTTGGCTAATTGTTATGCTCTGAACACATTGGGACAGATTTCAGAGGCTTTTGAGGACTTGTACAAGTGTTTTTTCCAAAGAGAAGCTCATGGAAGCGTATGGCCACATGTAGAAGAGGTCATGCCCAGATGAGCCATGATCCGTTTTCAGAGTTCTATTAGTCATTTTTGGGGTTTTTATGTGTTCTGATCCCAATGGTACAGTCTATTTTTCCATTGGAGTTGAGAAGTATCTTGTAAAATAACTTTTCACAAATTAATCCCAGAGAGCCAAGTCCATTAATGGAGGCTCAAGGAGATGTAGCCCGGAGGGGGTGAACTCCTTTATCATGTTGTTATTGTTGTGAGTTTGATGGTTTATTTGCTGCAAGTTATGTTGTTGTGTATTTATTGAAAGTACATATTTAACCATTTAAAAGAACATATCCTCACACATAAGCATTTAAAAGAAGATACATAAACTTGGCACATAAATTATTCTTGCATATATTTTAACACATGAAGCAAGGTCCTGTAAAGTTTATTTTAATGAAGTAGAGGGTGCTTGCATAGCATAACAAGTTAGCCTTCTATTTTCAGATCAAAAACCCAATCCTATATTGTCGACGCCAAAAAGTTTCAAGGATCGACAATTAGTGATAAACCTACCCAAGTGCTCTCAGATTGACTCTCTCGACAAAGTCCTGATGCCAAAAAAATGCCGGGGATTGGCAATTGGCGATATGCTTGTCGCAGAAAAAATGATCGTTTTAATTTTTCTGGCTATCCCCGACCCCCAATAAAGCGCATCAGTCATCGACTATTGGTAATTTCTTTGCATCCTTCGTTAATGTCTATCCTTCTCGTATTTTGTCGATGTCAAAGGGGATCGACTATCTTCCTTAAACTTTATGCGAATAAATTTACACAAACCAAAACCGCCTTATGTCGATGTCGATGAGGATCAACGCTCGACGAATATTGTTATTGTGTGGTTCCTTTACTTGCCTGAATTTTTTTCGACATCAAACCTGAGGACATTAGGTGTAGTGTTCGTTGTTGATTCTTAATCTGGGTGTCAAGTTCTTTTAGTCATGAGGTTTCACAAGTTCAAACAAACTTGACTAGGTGATAAGAGTCATGAAAAAAAAATAAGATAAACCATTTCCCAAAGTGAAATCGATTCAGAGAACGAAGAAAACAAGTGGTACCCAAAAAGTGATGAAATTTCATAAGGCTTTTAGCGAGCGTCCATATCCCCAACGAAATTATATTCATACCCTCTCCTACTTTGCACTCATTTGATATAATTGATTTATTTCAGAAGAAATTCTATGAGCGAGTGGGAGAGGAGGATGTATGTTATATGCAAGATTAGTTGGTTAAGGTGAAAATTTGATAGATTTGTCTTGAGGTAAACATGGTCCTTTCCATATTACCATCTTTCCATTTAGGTTTTACCATACCACCAGGTAGACACTTCATCACTTGCCAAGGTTGTGTATTTGCAAAGGTTAGATGCAAAACTCCTTTAAGACAACAACAATTCACCCAACGTTTCTTGTGTTGTATGTAAGCATGATTCAGGAATAGAGTTTGCTACACCGTATTGATTAAGGTCAATCGATGCCTTGTGGAACACAACTTCAAAGCGGAAAAAATACTACAAAAGAGAAAACAAAAATAAAGGATTTCACAATCAGCCTACCTACAAAATAAAAAATCATGAAAACACATATGCCTAAAACGGAAGTTGCTCCCAAAGATCGCCATTGTGTATGCCAACGACGTCCATGCTTCCAAAAACTTGGATCAGTCCTTTTCTCCATATATCTGGCATATGAGAGCCATTAGATAGATGTATGGCTCTCTCGGGTTAATCGTCCCATACCATCCATTGCTCCGATTAGTGAACTTCTTGTCTTCCTTCCACCATGAGGCCATCAACTGGCTGGTGTCATCGAATTCATAGAACTTCACCATGAAGTCTGTGTTGAGTCGTTGCTCTGGGTCGCTGAGCTTGTAGTATTTATGTACTTCTGTCGGGAGGAAAAATCTGACACATATGCTATTCTCATCGTTGGTCAAGAACTTTTTCCCATTCGTATGGTCGATGAGCCATTTCAAAACCTCTATGCAAGGGAAAATTGGGGTTCTTCTTGCCACCATGTGTAAATCCGACCGTTGGATGTTCAGGAACACCTGGTCATCGAGCGCCCTCACGTCTGTGTCACTGTGTGGGATCTACTCTGGGTATTCTTCTTGGCTAATTTTGTTGAAGAGATCCCCCCACTATGGGAGAATTACTTTTTATCCATTTATTGCTTATGTATCACTGAAGGCCGAAGGATGGACAAAATATTTCTTTGTTGATGTTTTAATGAAAGGCTCCTCCATGGGAGCGTACTTCAACTACCTTGCAGTCCCCGGAGAGGAACCTTCACCTGTTTCAACTTCTTTTAGTTTGGGTGCCCTCGACGAGCGTCTAGTGGTTGGATTTCTTGACGACATCTTACTTGAAGCTATAACATAGTTTAGAGATTGCACAAGAAAACTGGACACATATATTGCAGTCAACGAATTGAAAAAATTGAATATATACCTCTGCAGCTTGTTAAACCTGGTTTTGATAATCAGAGGGTTGGTACAGTTTTGAGACATTCACTTTGTTCCTTTGGATGCTCTAGAATTCAACTTGTGTGCAGAATGAATTCGTTCAAAACCGTTCTAGAGATTTAAACGGGAATGAACTTACCTTGTCGCATCAACCATTCAATTCGAGTTACGAGTGCAATTTCATTAAATCTACCACCAGATCTTCAAATATGTTTAAAATTAAATTCATCGTGGGTTGACGGCATAGGCGTGGGTGGTAATGTGGTTTATCGACGATTTCAAATTGATGTTTTCTAATCGGCGCCTGAGGTAGCAACAAATGCGGGATCGGGAATTAACTGGTCTATTAAATGTCCAAATCTGATCATATCTTATGCCACAAACATCCCATCGTTTTGCTAGTTTAGTTGGTGGATCAGGGGTCGGGATTTTGATTCAAACGCTTTCGTTGATATCTTCTTGCAAAATCTCTAACAACGATCGATCTTTCCGTACAGAGCTGACGTGGAAAATCTTCTTGGGAGGCGTGACTAAGACCCAAGGAACCTAAAAATGGCTCGAGACGAAACTAGGTCGTACGACCCCCTTACGTGGTAAGGAAACGTGGCATTCAAGACTAGTGACCTCATTTGCTCGTGTTAATCGAAATCGGGACTTTATTTAAGCTATACATTCTAAAAACCAATCCTATCTTGCCAACGCCAAAAAGTATCAAGGATTGGCAATCGACGATAAACCTACCCTCGGATCGACTCTCTCAAAAAAGTCTCGATGCCGAAAACGCATTGGGAATCGACGATCAACGATATGCTTGTCAGGGACAAAACGATTGTTTTAATTTTTCTGGCTTTCCTCGACCCCGGTAAATCACATCGATCATTAGCTATCAGTAATTTATTTGCGTCCTTCGTTAATGTCTATCTTTCCCATATTTTTCCGATGCCGAAGGGGATCGACTATCTTCCTAAAATATTGTGCGAATAAATTTTCACAAACCAAAACCGCCTTCTTTCAATGTCGATGAGGATCGACGCTAGACGACTGTTGTTATTGTGTGGTTCCTTTACTTGCTTGAATTTTTTCCGACATCGAACCTAAGCGCATTAGGTGCAGTGTTCGCTGTCGATTCTTAATCCGGGTGTCAAGTTCTTTTAGTCATGAGGTTTCACAAGTTCAAACAAACCTGACTAGGTGATAAGAGTCATGAAAACAAGATAAGATAAAC
The DNA here is from genome assembly GCA_009831015.1 of Picea engelmannii. Lineage (NCBI taxonomy): Eukaryota > Viridiplantae > Streptophyta > Pinopsida > Pinales > Pinaceae > Picea > Picea engelmannii. The sequence goes on along the minus strand of ML837190.1, from coordinate 29,133 downwards.
CATTTCCCAAAGTGAAATCGATTCAAACAACGAAGAAAACAAGTGGTACCCAAAAAGTGATGAAATTTCATAAGGATTTTAGGGCGTGTTGAGTGCTCAACAAGTTCATACTCTCACCTAATTTTAAACTCGTGGAGGTCATGGCCTATTATATCTTACATGTGCACAAAATATTTACTAATGTTATGGGTCCCATGTGATTTAAGTTTCTCTATAAGTTTTTTTATGTTATAATTTTTCTTTTACTTCTTTTGTAAGTACAAGTGGTTTACTTTCTTTATTTCGATGTAGCATATTTTTATTTTAGTCATATTTTAGTATTAATGTTGTGGGTCCCATGTGATTTAAGTTTGTCCATGAGTTTTTTTATGTTATAATTTTTATTTTAGTTCTTTTGTAAGTACAAGTGGTTTGCTTTCTTTATTTCTAATGTAGCATATTTTTATTTT
>ML837189.1:0-19104 GCA_009831015.1 Picea engelmannii | reverse complement strand
ACTGAAATGAAATGTGAGACTAATTACTAATCCACACTGACCAGGCCTCTTTCGAAGAGCTAAGGGGATGGTTTATTTCCAACTTGAAATTGCAAGAAAGTAAAGCTAATCTAGCAATTAGTGTTCTACTTTGCAAAAGGAAATCTAATCTAGATTGTTGTTTGATTTTAATTTTAGAACTGAAATGAACCTGTGGATGGTGAAGAATCAACATAAGACATTTGCAGACTGACATCGGTTGGAGCGTAGCTTTGAAGTGGGTGATCTGGTTTTTCTGAGGCTCCAACCATATCGACAGTCTTCTCTGAAGAAGAGTGACACAGAGAAGATCCAACCACGTTTCTACGGGCCATACAGGGTGATCAGAAGAGTCAGAGAGGTGGCCTACGAGTTAGAGTTACCAGAAGGTAGCATGATTCACAATGTGTTCCATGTTTCTTGCCTCAAGAAGGCCTTGCGAGAGCAGGTTGTTTCTTCCACAAATCTACCACCCTTGGATGAGGAAGGCCATTTGATCCTGGTTCCCGAGCAAGTCTTGGCATTCAGGGAAATATGCTTGAGGAACAAGACGATAAATGAGTACTTGATAAGGTGGAAGGATTTACTGGAGGAGGACGCCACATGGGAAGGGGAGCAGATTTTACAACATCTGGGGTTGCAATTGCTTGAGGAAAAGCAATCTCGGGGAGGGAGGACTGTCATATCCCCTCCCCTTTGAACCCATCAAAGGGGGGACACATTGGATGAGGGGGCTCCCTGTAGGCCATTTCCCCAAGGATAGGGGAGCCGTGGGTCACCAATTTGCCCTTAGAGGATGCGTTGGGCTTAAAACAAGGAGGGCCGACCTACCTTAAGAGCAAATCATCCACAAAACAAGGAAATGGAGCTAAGGGAGATGATATAAGTAAAGGAGAGGCTCATTTGGATAGACACGACTTGGATTAAGGTGTTTTTCTGTCTTGGATTTGGGAGGCAGCTACCTCAGTCCTTGGAGGGTTGTTTAACCCCTTCTCTATTGAGTTTTGATGGGTTAAAACTTCACCCTAGATCAACCTCTACTCATTACCAGCTACAACAAGTCAATTACTGAAGGTGCACGTGTGGAGAAATCTAGCAGAGGAGCTGTGGAGAAGGCTACAACTGCAAGAAGGGTGTCGCCATCTGTTACATGCTTGTCCCGGTAGCTATAGGAAGGGCCAAGCCCTATAACAGATTGGAAAGTGCAGATCGAGGTCCATTAGAGCTGACAAAAGGATGGTGAGAACATTTTGGGGGAGTTGGAGCTCAGCCAAGAGTCTTCTAAGCTCATGTTTACTTATTCAATGCTATGGCAGAGGCCAGGGTTAACTTAGATACACTTTTGTTATAATAACTGCTACTGCAAATTATTGGTGATTGGTATTACTGGTATGATAAATTGGACAACAACCTCTTAAGAGGGTTTTCTGTTGGCTTGGATATTGTTACTGCCAGATTGGATATTGTTACTAGCAGATTGGATATTGTTGGCTATTGATTTTTGGAACACTGTTTATTGTTAGTATAGATACTACTTGGATACTATTACTACTGGTTTTAGACACTACTTTTGGATGCTGTCCTTGCTGGTTTAAATATCCCTGAAGGTTGGTATCTCTTCTGCTATTGTTACTGTGCAACAATTACTGGTGTTATTCAAGACTTGTTATGGTAAAGTACTGTGTGGAAAAATTGTATAAATCCAATTGTTTACCGGCTGGCTTAGGCCCTTAGAAACCCTAGGGTTATTACAACATCATCATTGTAGAGTTGCATTTGAAGGATATTGTTGCACTATCAATGATTGTAGTCTAGCTAGTTCGAGGACTTTGGCTAGAGGTGTGGTAGATTGTGGCCATCATAGGTTGCTTGCTGATCTGCAACATGTGGACATTCCAATGAAAATCTGAATAAGCCTTTTAGTATTGAGGAGGCATATGTAGAGCATGCATGGTAGAATGTGATGGAGACAGGTCCAAAACCTATTGTGGAGTTAGGCATTGATTCCAAGCTTGCAACTGATGGGAGTGTTGTAGAGTATAGTGACAAGGTTATTGGATTCTCTTAGGAAGAGGGAGTTAAACTTGATGAGACTCCTTCTCTAGTTGCTAGAGGATTCTTTAAGGTTGAGGGAGTTGATTATGTGGAGGGTTTTTCTTTAGTTAAAGGTTTTGAGGTATAGAGGTGAGATACCCATGATCACAGGTTGTTGACAGTTGTTGCTCGTGATACTAACTTGAGGGATGATGGAGTCATGCAAGTGGCTTACCATCTAGAGTTGTGTTCCTTTAGATTCATACGTGGTTAGTGTTCATTGGAGATTTTAGATGTTGTGATAGCATCTTGTGTTGTTGGATGTAGTGATACTTCTACAACATACATGATCGATATTCTAGCATAACAAAAGACTGTGGTGAGTTGAGATGTGAAGTTTGATGAGGATGTGAGATCTTCTAGTTCATAGGATTCTCCTTTAGTGATTAAGGAGAGAGAGAGAGAGAGAGGAGATTGTTGTTCCAGACATTGATTTAGAGCTTAGATTCGAGTCATATTTATGAGTGGCTGAGGTGAGATTGGGGATGGATATGCCCTCACCTACTACTCTAGCCTGTAGGAAGTCAAGATGTCTTACTTAGACATTATTGGATGCACAAGAACATGTAGGAGTGCCTAGAACTTTAGCGAGGGCGAGTATACCTCCCAGGAGATATGCTACTCATATTGCTTTGGATTCTTCCATTGTGAGCCTTCTAATTGTTTTGAGGAGGTGAGGCACGTGCCTTGATGGAGGAGTGTGTTGATCGAGCGATTGTTCCTTTTTATTACCTAGTGGTTGATTTCGCGACTACAACAGGTATAGATTTGTATATGGTAGGTTTCATCGAGCTTCAAAGGGAAACAATTGGTGTTAGCTGTAAGGGTTACTCTTTAAGTGTTTACACCATGCTTAGGGGTGCTTCATGTGATTTGGGGTGCATGGTGTATGGATGACCCTTGATTGTTCTGTGATGGACATGTGTATGTGGAGGTGGCTTACTCTTGGATGCTAGGCCTTGCTTGATGGTTATGTGGCATTCCTTCCTTGGAGTGTTGAAGACGTTGACAAGTTGGTGACTTCTTCATGATGGCCACATGGTGGTTGAGTTGCTTACTTGGAGGATGCCTTGCTTTGCTGGAGGAGTGCTTGGCATTTTGAAGGAGGGTGTTGAGTCCTAGATGGTATGAGCACGCTTGGATTGCTTGCATGGAGGCTTGTACTTTACTTATGCTAGCTTGTTTTGAGAAAGTGGTCTTGTAGGTGTGGTGGACCTAGAGGAGCATTGGAGCCTTGGAGGTTTATGGAGGAGGAGCATTGGGCACATTTTGTGGAGTGTTCATGCCTTGGAGCCTTGCTGGTTGACGACATCACCTTGGAGCTTGACATGTGTATCTTGGAGTGGAAAATTTCAGATGTGTGGATTTACTTGTTAAAGATAGGTTGCTTGTAAGAGTTCATGCACACTTTTTATTGTTGGCCTCCCTTACCTCTCATATAAATAGAGGAGGGAGAGAGTCCCTTAATTCATCATCATCATTGTAATCTATTCTTTGTATTATCTTGAAGGGAGTAAGATGTTAGGGTCATGAGGAAACATTAGGAGAAGATATGAAGAAAGGGAAAAGCTGGAGATGATCATCTATTCATTCATCAATTTGTAGTAGAGATGTGAGGAGAGTAGCTCTCTAGTCTCTTTCTCTCTCTTGTATAATCTTCATTGGATCATCTCTCTTTGTCTTGAGCACTAGGGTTCTTGGAGAAATTCAAGGTTGTTCTAGGGATAGGGTTTCACCCTAAGGAGGCAAAGAAGCTAGGGTTTACCATAGAGGAGATTGATTGAGGAGGAGGAGAGAAGGGGACATCTTGTGTTGAAGCCAAGGAGGACTATTTAGTGTTGACATTTGTTGGAGATCTTTAGTGGTGGCTAGGGTTTCCTTGGTTTTCCTTAGCTAGGGTTTTGGGGAGATTGAAGGATTCTGCTTGCTTTGTGATAAAGCTATGGTATGTACATGTATTTCATATATATATATATGAAGTTTTCAGCTGTCCAAACTTGTGTAATTGCAGATTTGATTTTTAGCTATCATTGTCTTCTTGATTAAGTAATTTTCAACACTTGTTGTTCATGCTGATTTGACATACTTAAAAGCGTTGAAGTTGTTAAGGGATTTAACATATAATTGGAAGATAATAGAGCAAATTAACTGCTGTAACTCTACTGTAATTAAAGTGATTTCAGATCTGGTTTATGCTTATAAAAGTGTGCCTTAAGGGTTGGAAATTGTTAGCATAAGTTTGGTATCATTTCTCTTGGGCTGCTCAGTGTGTTGGTTTGAAGTGATATGAAATATGGCCCACTGGTTGTTGCTGTAAATAAATGTTTTAGAGCGGTCCTAAGGGTGAAGTTCACAAAAATTTGTGAAACCTCTAGTAAGAGAGGTAGACTTTTATTTTTGCATTCAATGGTTAGAATGTAGAAATTTCAACACTACCAAACATTATTCTTCATGCTGGATTTATACTCCACCATGGCATCATGCCATACTTGCTTACCTGCATTCATGCCGTACTTGCTTACTTGTTGCCTCATCATAGCTAGAAGGCTTTGCATCAACGATGGAAGACATCGGTGTAACATAATTGAGTAACTTTTTAGGAGGATGACCCACTTGAAAAGATGTATTTGGAGTTCCAGCTTGCTCCTTTGCCTCTTGCAATATATCGGTAAGCCACTTGGGATTCCTGGTTAATATGGAAGGTATTGAAGCATCAATTCCATCTATGGATCCTTGTTGATTCAAGATTGAAATTTTTGATTTTTGCAGATCAATGTTTGGGACAACAAGTGTTTCTCCCTTCCTTAATCTCTGTTGGAGGCTCTTGAGACCTTGAGGACCATGCATTCTCATCTAGCTTCATGTCTCAACTGCTGATTTATTAGCATCGGTCAGGTACTTCCACATAGGCTCGGTGTCTAGCATGTGGAAGTCACCCTTGTAACCTCTCCGACAACCTTAGGAAGTTCACTTTATGAGTCATTTATTAAAGTGAATGATCTTTTAATTAATTAAGTTAAATGCCTAAGTTTGGTGGCATTAGTAACTTAAGTGAGTTGATTAAGTCCTAGCCATTAGATCCAAAGTGAACGCGAGATTAGATCTCAACCATTGATCACTTTAGGAGATCTAGGGTTTCAGACTTAGGGTAAACTCAAGGTTAAGAAGACAACCTATGTGAGAGGAGGAGATACAATGATGGTACACAAAGAGTGAGTGATCACTCATGTGTGCAAGGGCAGGGGCTGAGGAAAGGGTGCAAGGGGCAACAAGGGAGATAACAGCCAGGTGGGCTAGGCTATTTGCTACAGTATTTGTATTTCTTCAGAAGGGACATTATCCTAGGACGGGAGCCCTGATTTTATAGCAATAAAATCATCATAGATTTGGTTTTCGCATGAGGGTTTTCTAGAGGTTATTTACCCAGAAATATCTTGTGCAAATGTGTTTGGTTTTTGATTTTGCTTTCCGTGAATTTTAATGGTTAAGTAACCTAGCTATGCTTTCATTCAATAAATGTGTTTTATTCAGAATTCACTGCTGGGTGCTAGGTTTATAGAATTGAACATGGTATCAGAGCTTGGTCTTTGATGGGGAGCCAGGTTGCAGAAGGTTAAGATTATTTGTTGCAGAATTTTTTTTGTAGGGGTAAATGTGAAATTAATAAAAAAAAGATTTTTACGACCGTAGTCATGTAGCTATATGGGCCGTACGACCGTTTGCTGTAGTGGTCCCATGTGCAAAAAATCGGGTTGAGTATCAGGTTTTGATAGGATCTGCGTTGACTGTTAGTTCGACGACTGGTTGCAGAGTGATCGGTGGACAACTCGCGAAGGGAATGGATCTGAAGGTGATCGGTCGTTGCAGAAATTGCTGAGGTGAAAGCTACACGAGTTGGGAAGAATCGTTAGGCAACAGTCAAGTAAAACGACAGCTGCTGTAGGTGAAGACAGAGCTGCATGGGTAGGTAAGGAGCTAGCAGCGAAAAGTGGTGTAGGCGGTGGAGGAAAGAACCGACGAGCAAAGTCTGCTGCAAATCGTGGTAGCCATCAACCAACGTAGGAGACAACATGGAAGACAACAGAGGACATGGAAGCTGTAGGCCGTGTGGTGTTAGCAATGTTCGTGCAACAAAGACATGTGGTGGGAGAGCTGGTGCGTGGAAGATCGCTGGAGACAATGTCGACAAAAGAAAGGTGAGCCGACGACTGGGCAAAGGAAAAGGCGGTGGACAAGTGTAACAACTGGGCAAATTCTGAAGACGCTGGTCGTGGGTGAGTTCATGCCTTAGAGGATCAGCGCTCGAGTAGAGAAGAAGACAACTGCCGGGAGAAATAGGTGACAGGTTAGCTAGAGAGTCGCCCATCAGGGGCGCAAGTTGTCAGCAGGGCAACTAGATAGGGTGCAAGAACCGTCCAACAGTGCTAGGAAGGTGCATAGGGGCTGAGACAAGGCTCGGGCAGTGGGTGGGTAGCCCGGGGGGCGAGCAGGCGCCCTGGGAAGCAAGCAGGCACATCAGGCAACAAGCTGAGATAGCCGAGCAGTGCCTAGAAAGAATCTGGGCAGCCCAGAAAAGGACCCGGGCAACAACGGGAGGCTGTGGGCAGCCTCAAGTAGAGGTCCGGGCAGAGGGCAATGAATTTGGGTAGTGGGCGACAGGGTCTAGGTAGCAGATAGTGGGTCCCAAGTAGCGAGTGAAAATCTTCGAAGAAGGGTCCGATGGTAGGGATAGCTTTCATGTCAGAGGGAGCAACTGATCAAGTGGATTGGAGAATAGCCATGGTAGCAGATCGGATAGCGAAGACATAGTCACGTCCAGAGAGTGGAAGTATCTTCCTTGCTAAGAGGGAGTGTCGATGTATTAGCAATGAACATGTATTTCCACATAGGCTCGGTGTCTAACCTGTGGAAGTCGTCCTTGTAACCTCTCAGAAAACCTTAGGAAGTTCACTTTATGAATCATTTTTTAAAGTGAAAGATATTTTAATTGATTAAGTTAAATGCCTAAGTTTGGTGGCATTAGTAACTTAAGTGAGTTGATGAAGTCCTAGCCGTTAGATCCAAAGTGAACGTGAGATTAGATGTTAACCATTGATCACTTTAGGAGATTTAGGGTTTCAGACTTAGGGTAAACTCAAGGTTATAAAAGACAACCTATGTGAGAGGAGGAGACACAGTGATGGTACACAAAGAGTGAGTGATCACTCAGGTGTGCAGGGGCAGGGGTTGAGGAAAGGGTGCAGGGGGTAGCAAAGGAGATAACAACTAGGTGGGCTAGGCTATTTGCTACAACATTTGTATTTCCTTAGAAGGGCCATTATCCCAGGACAGGAGCCCTGATTTAATAGCAATAAAATCATCATAAATCTGGTTTTCCCGCAAGGGTTTTTCCATGGGTTATTTACCCAGAAATATCTTGTGCAAATGTGTTTGGTTTCTGATTTTTCTTCTGGTGAATTTTAATGGTTAAGTAACCTAGATGTGCTTTAATTCAATAAATGTGTTTTATTGGGAATTGATTGTCGGGTGCTAGGTTTACATAATTCAACATCGACTCACTATTGACTTTTGATTTTGCAAAATTTTGACTTTGTAAGTTTTGGAGGACTCATTATATCCAACAAAAATGCCTTTCACATTGGAGGGTTCCTACTATATTTCTTTTCACTTCATGAATACAAATATATTGGGCAACTGAAAACATAGAAGTGTGATACCTAGGGTTTCTCATGGGTGGAAGCTTCCTTTGGCGTTTTGTCCTTTGATACCTTGTGAGGACCCCTATGAGGGACATAGATTGATCTAGGTCATGAACCATAGCCTTGGTTATTCAAACAATGGACCCGTTCTTCTTTTCAACAACCCCTTTCTGCTATGGGTTGTAAGGCACGATTAACTCCCTCTCGATCCTTGTTTCTCTGCAAAAGGATCAAATTACTTGGAGGTATACTTTCCTCTTGTATTGTATCTTAGTACCTTCATCTTCCTAGCTATTTTGTTCTCCACAAGAGCTTTGAACTCTTCGAACTTGCTAATTTCCTCATCTTTCGTCTTCATAAAATAAACATAGGTTTTCCTAGAAGAATCATTAATGAAAGAAACGTAATAAATATTACATGTCAACGAAGTAGATGACATAAGTCCACACACATTTGAATGTACTAGATCAAGAATCCCTCTTGATCTATGCTCACTGCTTTGGAAATCTACGTTGGCATACTTGTGGAGTGCACATTCCTTGCACACTCTTGTTCTCTTTACCTTGAAATTAGGTAGCCCCAACATCATATCCTTCAGAAAAGGAAAAGATCCATAGTGCAAGTGACCTAATTGTTTGTGCCAAAGCTCACATAGATTTTCATTACTATACATCAAAGCTCCATGTTTATAGGATTTGCTAGTAGCTTGTAAAGGCCACCCTTATGCACTCCTTGGCCAAAACTTGACCAGTATCAAGGTTACATTTTTCGATGATCACTTGCTAATCATCAAACTCAACCATACACTTTAGATTTGTTAGACAAGAAATCAAAAGAAGATCATTTGTTAAACCCGAAACATAAAATACCTCATGTAGCTGAAGACCCTCTCCTATTGGCATGTAGAACGAGATAGAACCCATCCCAATCACTAGTAGTTGGCATCATCACCAAGCTCCACCTGCATGCTAGAATCTTGTTCTTCTAGTTTGAAGAATGCTAATTTGTTGGTTGTGAGTTGTCTAGAAGCTTCACTATCCACATACCATCGATGTTAGAGATGGTGTTAGTGGAAAGGCATGACACCATAAAGAAGGTTGTCTCCAATTTGGGTGTAAGATCATTGTTATCGCACAGTTTGTAGCTAGGTCAAATGGCTAGAAGATAGAGGCCAAACTGGCATAACAAGAACCTACCCCACCCAATGTCACCACAATGGGGAGGTTCTTTCTATTCAGGGAGGTTAGGCCCAGGGGAGACGTCCTCGGTAACCTGGGGTTTTGAAGAGCCGAGGTATAAAGGTCAAGGTAAAAGTCCCTCCTCACAGGTTACCACCAAGATCAGATAGTTCGGCTAAACAACCAATAATGAAGTGTAGCCCCAAATGAGAACACCTGCCCGGAACAAAGCAACAACAAAACAATATATGCAGGCTATGATTCAATGGGTTAGTACTTCATATAAATATCTGATCTCAATATATAAGCAATTATAACAATAGATATCGATGAGATCAATGTTAATTAATATAGCAATGGAACAATATCAATTCATCAACAAATATCGAGATGATGTAGCAGACAATGTATTTAATCAATCCCTTACTCAATAAATGCTCTTAAACCATCATCTAATTGCTTGTAAAGACAAAATGCTGCGTCAAGATGGAATAACCAAGAGTGACGTCAGCCTTATTAGGGTTAGTAGTTAGTTAGGGTTTCAAATTATAAGAGTTTTAAGAGTTGTTTCAATCACTTTCACTTCATCATTGGAGGCTAAAGATCAATGCCTAGGGTTATGGAGTCAAAAGGTGAAGGATGCACAAGTTGAAGGGGATGAGATTTAAAGGACAAGAGGGAAAGGTTTCAAGGAGCTGCAATGGCAGGGCCTTGAAGACAGAACCCTAGGGGAGAGAGGCTCACTCCGGTGTTGCTTAAGCAAGGCCTCGTGCTCTCTCCTCCTTCCCGACAAACGGCTAGCTCAGAGACAAGTAAAATCAAGACAAGAGAGTTTGAAGAGGGAGAGTGTTGCAAAGGCAAGGCTCTTTCATCAAACCCTAAAAGAAAAACGGCCCTAGGTGTAGATAACCTAGGCCTGGGATTTCCTCTTCCTCTTGAAGTTTAAAGTACGACTAGCTTAAGGGGAGAAGATAGAAAGAGTGTAGCAATGGCTAGGCTCTCTTCTTCTTCTTCAATGGCTTAAAAGGTTTTTCTATCAGGGGACATGAGACAACGACCTACTTGTGTGTTTGTCCCCTAGGGCTTTGATTCAACAATGTATATATATAAATAGATGCAAGAAATTAAACTACAACCATTCAATCAAGAAGTTTTGCAGAAAAATACTTACAAATCATCAAGAAAATAGTATGCAAACCCTAGTTGTAAACCTTCCTTCAAGAAAAACACCATAAATTGTCAAAAATCTCCTCTCCAAACAAGTGCGCCTTCCTCAAAATAGCCAATAACCCTAATAGGGCGCAAAAATCAGACCTCACTATGAGAGTGAGTGATCTGTTATGTCAAAATGAGGATAAAACTCCTCAATATATACTGTATCACGACCTTTAATTAATTTTTAGGTCATAAAAATTAGCCAACAAGGCTTTAAACCAAAATCATACTGTTTTTACATTAAATGTTCTTTTAAAACCCTAAATGAGCAAAAAATTGAGACGTCAAGCCCTCTCGAGGGAGACGTTAGGCCCTTTTGAGGCTAGAGCAGCATCCAGAAGCCAAACGTTAGCCCTTTTTGGGCTCTTCCAAATTGCCACATGTGCCAACAACCCTGTCCATCTGCCATATGCTCATGATGACGTCACAAGTCTCTTGGTGATGTCCTGGGTCATCTGGGGCCAACGTTCCACTGCAAGTGGGTCAATCCCCCTAGGTCTGGCTCAGCCAAAGTGCCCCTGATGGAACGTCCTCTTCTTCTCTAGTGCAAAAGCTCAATCAAGCACTGTCTTGTCTCTGCCCCTCTGACGGGTCTCAGCAACCATCTGATGGGCTCTTCAGCCCCATGGAGGTTCGAACTAATCATCTCCCCATGTGTACCGGTCTAACTAGTACCTGTCCATCGGGCATGGTCTTGCACATCAAAAACTTCGCCCTCCATGGGCTCATTAGTCACAGGGATCATAGCAATGTTAATCACATTTCATCATTAATATTATCAAACATATGCATAAAAACCCGGATACATCATCCAATAGCTCAAAGACATTACAAAGACCTACAATACAAGGCTGAAGAAAAAGACAAGACACCCTATTGGGCTAGCGTCCATAAGGAAAGGAAAGCTTCCAAGGGGTATCATCCAAGCCATGTAAAACGAGGTGGTGTGGATACGGGATGTCCAGACATATGGGTAGAGTGAGAGCCAGGGATGCATGATATTACCTATGGGTGCCTTTGTAGAAGGCGAGCTGTACCCGTCATGGATGCAATTTTTTCCAAGCCCCCTTTTGCCTTTATTCTTTTCTTTTTATTTCAAGGACTAACTAGAGGACATTGCCTTGGCGTGGTGACCAGTGCTGACAATGTTACCCACAAGCACTTTCACAGAGATGATAAGTCTGGCTCGTGATGAGACCCCCTTTCCCTTAGTCATGCAACCAAAGGTCACTGCCCTGGTGTGGTAACCAGATAGTGGCAATGTCATGCTGTTAGGTACCCATGAACATAATAGGCTGGCCCGTGATGAGACCCCCTATCCTCTTGGCTAGGTCTTGTTTTGTTATTTTTCTTCGGGTCCCTCTTGTTTCTTGCTGAGAGGCTTTTTATTACCTTCTCGAGGATCCCTGGGCGAGGCATCTCTAGGTTTCATTTTTATGGATTTTATCTCTTACCAGCTGCTTTTACCTTCTGGAACTTTAGCCCCTTCTTCCCACGAGGTAAGGTGCAACCCCACAAACAGATCATCCTAATGCCCGGACTAGGGGAATGGGACAGATGAGCAGGAGATAAGATGAAAAAGTGATGATATGATGGGAGCAGACGATGGCTCTTCAGAAATCCCCTCGATGGCAAACAAAAACCTATGGGTATAGGCTTGCTAGGATACCCCGTCAACCCCCCCAACAATGGTCAAGTGGGTCAATGTAAGATCCAAGTAGTCGTTAGAGATAAAAGGAGTAAGATGCATATATCTAAAGGTTATAATGATCAAAAGTGACACATACCATGATACCTGGACCAATTACCTCATGGAGCAAGAACCTTCTCCGATACAAGACTAGGCTGATGGTGATGGATGCTGTTGCTGCCGACAAGACGAATTTAATGAAAGAAGAGAAGGACGGGCCCTCCAGGGCCATGCTCAGGTCAATCCTGCTCTCGGTACTCCATGTCTAGGACCTGTGGGCCTCGAGACTTGATCTCCTAGTTATCCCTAGAAATCGGGGATAACAATCATCTACTCTCGCGGAAGCTTATGCACTCCTTGCAAACTGCTTCTGCTGTTGTTGCTTACTCTTCCCCTTCTTCTTAGGACATTGAGAAGCATAGTTTCCATTTTTATTGCACTTGAAGCACTTTATATGGCTCATATATTTTTTCTGTTGGTTTGAAGACTCTGATTCTTCCTTATTGTTCTTTTGACCCTTATTGGGTTCTCCTTTATTGCCAACTCTCCTCACCTTCCCCATGAGGGATACGTTCTAGAGACTCAAAGACATTGTTATCTCAGAGATTCTTATCGCTGTTATTATGTGACTCGATGAGGTTGGCTGGTTGCTTTCTCTCAACACATGGATTATCAGTTTTCTTCAGGAGCACCATCGGGGTGAAGTAGGGGTGCCCACTCTGCTTGGGTTCTACATAGACGCTCTTGAGGCTTTCTTGGCGAGCACATCTAGCCAAGTGATGGTTGTCTCCTCCACCATGTCCTGATCTCCATACTCTTCATCGACGATGTGGTCCTCTTGGCCTCCACACTTGAGTGTTGTTTTGCGATCTTCAAGAGTTGATAGTCAATCTTGGGAAAACCAAGGTGATGATCTTTAATTACTTGAAGAAGTCCCTTTTGAATTTCCAATTTTACTTTAGGGGGGAGGTTGAGGTGATCATTGCATACACAAATCTGAGAGTTCAATTTTCAGGGCCTAAATTTGCATTGAGGTAGGCTTTCCAATCTTGTGTGAATAGGGGTATGGGTTCCTTGCCCTTATAGAGATACAATGTTTACAACACCATTTTTAGGACATCTCATCCAAACTGGACCTCATGGACTCCATCATTAGACCCACCCTTTTGGATGGTTCATAGGTTTGGGGATTGAGCTTGCTTGAGTTGGACTGGGCTTGCACTAAGAGAGTTCATACTCTCTTGCTATGCAAGGGGACAATCCCCCAACCCATCATCCAGGCAGAGTTTGTAGCGCACCCCTTTCGGATAGAGACTGTCTTCAAATTGATAGAGCTGCTACATTGCTTCAAGAGATTTATTGGCTTTGCGGTAGGCAGAGATTGGTACCCACATTTGGCTTTTTGATCTTCAAAGGTCATCGCCCAGTTGCCCCCCCCCACCGACAGAGCATTGTGTTGGTATTCAAAGGTTCCGTGCTTTCTTCAGTAAGCTAGTATATTGATAGTTTGCCTTCTTCCATTTAGAAGATGAATGGGACTCTTTGGATGTTCCTTGTATTGCCTAATAAGTAGGAGATGAATGGGATGTTCAGGGAAGATGTTTATAGATAGTATATCTAGGTCACTTAGGTTGCCCCCCATGGGGGTTTGAGGTCCAAGATGGCCTTTTATACAAAACACTTCTTGGAGTTTAGAGATTGTGTCATAGTGCGACTTGCTTACATGCTTTGACATTGAATGCATGGGCTTAGGATTCTCCTAGGCTAGTTCAGAGTGGGTAGAAGATGAACACTAGATACCATGGGAGGACAAATAATACTAGATTTGCCATAGATAGGAGATAGAGATAGAGGATCTTATTATATTTAGATGCCCTTGTTACTATGAGATACATGGTTGGTTCCATTGCTTGTTTAGAGAGTCCAATAACTCCATCTCCACCTTTTCTAGATATCCAAACCAGAGGTGCCTAGCCTTATACTTGGAAGAGGCTATGAGGCTCATAACTCACATTCTTCGCCCCCCTACTCGACTGGATTCTACATAGCGGATCACATCTTTCTTCTCGGTGCTCCTAGTGGACAGTGGCAACAAGAGGTAGGCAGAGTGTAGCACCATTTCAGCTACTAAATCTGTTAGACTCTCGGGGCAGTGCAACCCTCGACTGTGAGACCCATGCAGAGTTGTCATATGAAGCTTTCAGACAGCTTATGCTTGACCAGAAGGCAACCCCCTCCACCAAATCTTGACAACGATTCACCTCTTCTAGACAAAGAGACAATCCTTGGGTTAGATCTAGCTCCTCTTGCAAGATTTCTATACAGAGATTCTTTCCTTCAGCCTTGGATGGTAGGAGAGCTTAGCGCTGAACTTCAGAGGTTAATCCCCTCTCTCCTTTACTCGACGACAGGCATTTGGAGCATTGAGGCTTTTTTTGATGAGCTTGGCTCCAGATCATTGTATTTTCTTTTGGCATTATGATAGTTGTGCTAAGAACATAGATATTAGTTTTGTTTCTTGCTTTGATTGGAGTGACCTTCACACTCCCACTTTGTATTGCCACTTATGATTGAGTAGTCCCATTGACCTAATTTTGGTCATTTGTTGGACATTAATAAACTTATCTTATCTTGTCTCTAGTTGCTACTATCTCCAACGTTGTCTTCTCTTGGACAAAGTCATCCCACAGTTTCTCGAAAGAGAGCAACTTGTCACAAGCACATACACCCTGAACAAATGGTCCCCAGGATGATGAGAATCCATTCAGAGTTATTTGAAGTTGATTTCGAACAAACTCACCCTTATCAAAGCTGTCTCCAATTGCTGTGAGCTGATCTCTCAACTCAGTGATTTTCATAATATAGCTTGCCATGACCCACAATATTAGTGTTGCTCATGTGGGTATTGGTGAGCTTGTTCTTCAAAGGTATCCTGTCGAAGATGTTCATACTCCGATACAGAATGACCACAACATCATACATATTTTTTGCTGTCTTCTTCTCTACAATGTGAGGGATCAAGTGGTTCTTCACAGAGTCAGTGCTGATTCTCTTTTCTTTGGCAATCTTCTGCATGTGATCAGCCAACTGAATGGGATTGGTAGGCTTTGCAACCTTGGTCTCCACAAAACTCCATAGATCTACTTCTTCCAAGAGCATCTGCACTTTGCACCTCCACGGTTCAAAGTTGGAAGCACTCTCCAATATGTGACACTCTCGGAGACCAAGGCTTGTCATCACTGCAAACTCTACAAACAAAAGCTCAAACAATAGATCAGTCGATGAAACCTCTCACAAATGCGGATCACCTTTCTCAGGAACAAAAATAACACTCCAATCCCTGGAGCAACTAGGGCATCACACCCCACAACCTTTCATAGGTCCACGTGCCAATGATGGCACAGATCGCTTCAATCACTGAAGCTTGGGCATCACACCCATTGGAATCCTCTAACATCTCCCTCTCACAGGCAACTCTCTCTCCATACATGGAATCTGGAAGGTTTCAGTAAACGTGCTCTGATACCATGTTAGTTTTGAGACCATGGTATGCAGATTCTGCCCTCAGAAACTAAACCCTAAAGCCTAGGTAGATTAAAACTTTAAATGCCAATCAAAACAATAGATTTGAACTACTTTAATCTGCTCACATACTGCTGAAAATAAGAACAGTGGAATATGCTAGACAGAAGCAGTCAAATCTTCATCTGTATTCTATTATTGCAAGGAAGAAATACACAACACATAAGCTCAAAAGCAAAAAAATTGTTAACCACCACAGTGGTGTACTGTGTGCCCCTTCTTCTCGTTTATAGACTGAGTAAGAAAGCAATACTTATACAATGAATTTAGACACATGCAAACAGTGCCCCTTATGACCGAGTGAAATTCTAACCCTAGTCACATCAGCTTGTGCACGCTCCTTGCATGGATAAGTGCCTCAACTGGAAGATGGCTGGAGCATGCATCTCCTCTTTGAGATTTGCGCCTCTAACTAAAACTGGAAATTCCTCATGCATGAGTGCTCCAATTGTCTAGGGATCTGTGCTCTCCTATTAACAATAGATCATGCATGCTAAGACTAACAAAAACAAACTTTGAAAATAGAAAAGCTTTATCTATACTGGAACTGCTAAATCTGGAACAACATCTAAACTGGAATTAACTGAAGGTGTCATACATGCACCCTCTACCAAACTGCAGTCTATATCACTGTCATCTGTGCCCTCATTCAACCTGTTCATTACAAATATCACTGTCACCTGCGCCCTCATTCAACCTGTTCATTACTGCTGTAAGGAAAGGCTGAAGGCGCCATCCCTACTGTTTCTCTGCTGCACCATCACTGGAGAATCACTAGTTGAGCAACGGATACAAAATCTAACAATGCAGTGTCACACAGTAAGCCTAAAAGCTAAATAAATCCAACAATATGTAATGTCCCCACTTTGGGACATCATTATATTATAGAGTGTTATGATGACCAGAGTAGCCAAATGGAGGTTATTGCGAGTACAGGGGCTATTGAGGGGTATTTTGGGGTCCAGCATGCATCGCTCATCTTATTTCATCATTATGATCCATTCCGCACAACTTGGCTTTGGTTCCGTTGCATTCCGACGATTTTCGTGATTTTGAGTTATTTTGGGCTATAGGTTAATTAAATTCACTAAGGAGGTCATATTGGGCATAATACTTGGAGGAACCTCTTAGTGTAATAGCTCATTGGAATTGGGAGGAACAACACTATAGGATAGGATGATGAGAAGTGACTTTCAGTGGCCAGGGAAGCCACAAGGAGAGATAAACTACTTTTCAGAGGTAAAATGGTTAATTAATTAATTAATAATTAAATAAAGTAAAAGTCACTTTGGAGAGACAAGGTGAGTAAGGAGGATAAAAGAGAGATAGGGGCCTCTATTATCTCATTATGTTGTTTATCATTTTGATATCTGGCTTCTTGCTAGTGAGCCCATGCACTTGGGGGTTTTGACTTAACAAACCCTAGAGATCAACTCGACGGTGAAAGATCCCACCCAACCTGGTCCAAGCTTGGTCACGGAGGTGAAAGATTCCTCCCTCACCATTCTACATCAGATCTACTCAGCTTCAGAGGGGTTCTACATTAGCCACAGGTTCAGAGAGATCTAGGGCGCAACTTTAGGAGGGTTTCCAGCAGGAGGGTGCACCATCTTGAGGAGAGGAGCTCGTTCCAGGCATAGGAGAAGGATTCAAAGCAAACAAACTTTTGGGTATTATTCATATGGCCTAGGGTGCCCTTTCTAGCCTCTTTTAGAGGAGGTTTCTCTGCTATCTTATTTATTGGAGCTCAGTACATGTTCAAAGAGAGGAGGGCACATCACTGATTGAGGATCCAATCATTTGGAGGGTCAGATCTCAATCATTCAGCCCAAGACTCTACCAAGGGGTTTCCAGTGACTCGATCTACAGTTTGGTATCTTTTCTAGAGGGTTTTGAGGCCATCTTCATAGAGGCCGAATTCTTGGGTCTTAAGTCATCCAGGAGGGCACAAGCCAATTAAGGGTTTGTCTATTTGGAGGGTCATATCTTCACCGTTCGACTTGAGACTTCACCAGTGGCTTAGCCTTGGCCCGATCTACACTTCCAGCCATTTTCAGAGTATTTGAAGGCCTCTAGCAGCTAGGCCAAATTGTTGGGTGTACTCAGCTTTCCAGCAGGGTGTAGCTTAGCCAGTTTGGGGTTTAGCACTTCAGAGGACAGGGAGCTCAACTTGATTTTCATCTATTGTAGCCATGTGGCCTTTGGAGGCTTGTAGCTTCTCTTCTTGATCTTGCTTGAGGATTATCTTCATTTTGCTATTAGCTCTTAGCTATATTGTATCAGATCTGCAGATCCATTGTATCAGGGTCTTCTTCCATTATGAATAATATCAGATCTGAGGTATTTTTGGTTATTCCATGTGTTGTTGATCTTGTATATTGTTGAGGTATGTTCCATTGCTACATCTATTTGATTATTGCCACAAACACCCATAACAACCATCAGTATAAACCCTAGTGCAACCTAAAAAGACCAAATCAGCAAAGTGTTTGTCAAAATGCCACAACCAGAAAACATTTAAAAATCACCTTAAAAATGCAATGTTCCTGACACCTTGGCTTGGGAACATTACAGTGGTATCAGAGCGTTGATCCTCCTAGCTAGTGGGGATTAGCGCATGCATCCAGAGCTTAGATTCTTGCCAGTTTGAGGGTTCTTCCAGAGGGAGAAATGGATAGACAGGAATTGTAGTTAGCCCTACATGTGTTGCTAACCGACATACAACATAATGGAACACTGATTAGACAAATGGGAGAGAGAACGTCACTACCAGCTAGCAGGTGGAAGGAAGAACAAAGCATTCCTACACCCATTAGGGGCAGGCAACTTTGCTACAGGTGCAAAGTGCCTTGGGAACCTGATCATAGATGTAGGGGTAAAGGTAAGAGACACATTATTGAGGTACACTATGACAGTGAGGTTGAGGTGTATGAGGATGCAGCGATAGATGCTTATTTGGAGCAGTTCGATGACGCTAGTGACTCTTGCACACTTGTAGAGGCTAGTGAATCTTGCACGCTTGGGGAGGATAGTGACCCTTGCGCATTGGAGGGATAGTTGGATGGACAGGATGATAGAACCTGTGCTTTAGCAGTCATATCACATAGTGTTGATGACCTTACACTTCAGCAGAGTGGTGACACTAGTAGAGATCCACACACGTATTAGCACCTAGGCATGATGAGATTCCTATGGTGACTGTGACACAGTTGGTACCTTCTCAGACACCTATGATAGCCATGACACAGGAGGATATCAATGGCATTAGTGATATAGTAGTCGAGCCCTGTGCGTGGATTGCACACTAGGGACAAATAGACCCTCATGAGAGACATGACTTGGAGACAGTTGATCTTACACATGCCTATGAGGAGAGTAGGTCACCTCTTTTGGAGACTCCATTGTTTGATTAGGTTGTGGAGACTGACAGTTTGATGGGACTCTTACTTCCAGTACCGGTAGATAGTGATGAGGATGCACTCCTTATTGGTTGGGATGGCCATAGTGTTAATGTTTATGCCATTATTATAGTTCTTTGCATTTCAATAGATAAGAGCAACATAAGAACAAGATCACTGAGAAATACACATTCACAAGAGACACAACATTTATCCTGGGAAACCCTCTA
>ML837188.1:50819-69392 GCA_009831015.1 Picea engelmannii | reverse complement strand
TGAAATCATTTATTGGTTTTTCCTTTTATCTATCTAGTCTTCTTCTACTGGTCTTGAGGATTCCTTATGGGGTATTCAGTTTCTCATTGACCCTTACAATTTGACCCTGGTTCAGAACTAAGAAGCTTCCCAACAAAAGTCCTTAAAGACTATCGACCTCTTTAGTAAACCAGAAGGAAACAATACTCAGGTGTTTGCAATCTAATATTGAGTGAGATCTGTGTTTGTGCACCATAACCTTTATTCAGTCCATTTAATCATCTTGTTATATCATTTATTCTATGCATGCATGTAAAATACCATATATACTTAGTTACTTCATTCGTTCAACATTCATCAACTAATTAGACATAAAGACGCATTCATACAATCACATAACATAGTGTTACCATGGTTCACCCCCTCCTGGGCTACGTCCACAAATATTTGGCTCTCGAGATTTTATTATAGTTTTGAAATATATCACATCGTGCATGGTTACAATGTTAGTTCCTCCTCTCTCCCACAGGCTCCTCAATCCCTGCAAGGTTGACTAGATCGCACCATGCTCCTCAACCTGCGATCTAACCCTCGGGATCGAGTCGTTCATGCCTTCTCTATCTCACCAACTTAATGACTCATACAGTCTTTACAATTCTCTTCCTCTCTATCCCCCCCCTTTTCTCTCTTTGTCCTCTATTCTCTCCCCTAAGTACTACTTATTTATATCCTCGGCTCACCAGCCATTACAATGCATTACAAAAACCCTAACCCTAGTGTAACGCCCCAAGGCCGAGCCCCTGCTGAATTGTAATTATGTTTATAGGCTGGTGAGCCAAGTGTTTATAAGCTGGAAGACTTATATGTTTATTAGGTCGGACAACTTAGATGCTTAAGGCCAATGAGCCTGATTTTTGTATATGTAAATACACATATCATTAATAAAATTACACTGTTGCATGTAGACCGACCACAAAGAAAGAGTTATGGGGGAATAAGCTCCACTAGGTAGGGTAAGGGAGGGGGATAAGTGTCTAGGCATAGGGGCTAAGCTAGAGGGATTACCTCTAAAGGAATAATATTTTATTATTATTTCCTAAAGGCCAAGGTTGACATAACCGATGTTGTCCTAAGTTCCTGGGAAGGGAAACAAGTGCTAAGTAGAGCTCATGCAATTTCAGGAAGACATGTGTCAACCTGGGTGCATGCAGTTTATAGATGGGAAAGCCAACTCGTTGGGGGTTCACTTTCCATTCTCATGTTCCTTCACCATTCTCAAGTTTCTTCCCATCCTCGCATCTGGGGGGAGTCTCGTGTTCTCTCACGACCCTCACAATTCTTGCAGTCGGCCATCCTTTCCAGATTCACCCACTGATTCATGCATTGAACCATTTCTCCATCGTCGACCTCTGAACAAGTGCGCACCTTTTGGGAACCCGCAATCATATTTGAGTTATTCTATGTATTTCCTGTGAATCACAACACACCCTATAACTTCCTGAGCCATGTTGTGTCTTAATAGTTGGCTGCTACAACCACACAATTTCTTGACTGAGTGTGGCTTGTTTCCATCATCTGTTCCATACTGATCTTTGATGTTTCCATCACTCTTACTTGAATTGACATAGAAGCTGAATTGAAGAAGCAAGTTGTCAGGCTTATGGTTGAAGAGGTGATTTGTAAGGCCCGTGGAATGAATAATCAGGTTGTCAGGCCTATAAGAAACTCTCTCTAGGTGAGAGAGGTTGTTGGGGAAGTGATTTCCTAGAGGGATCCCAACTGCAGCTACAGTGTTTGAAGAATTCTTGTTCAGCTTATTGCTGAAGCCCTATAAGGGAAGTGAGGCAGCCGAAGGACTATTGAGCAGAGAAGGGGAACACTTCTTGGGATGGGACAAGCATGTGGGGAATGAGAGGCTGTAGGCTATTAGTGTGAGATGGCTCCTAGGAGATAATCCTTCCCATTGATCTGTGCGACTTTCTTGTAGTCCTTTCCTAGCCCAAGAATCCCTTTCCCAATGGAGTTTAGTCCCATTTCGGGGGTGAACCATTACTGAGCGTGATGAGCAGCATGGTGTAAGGTTGGGAGGTTCATGGGAGATCTACACACAGTTGGTGGTCATCTGTTAAAAGATGAGTACCAAATATCTTTGATTGTATGTTGTGTAACTGAACATGTGTTGTAATTGACGAGTAACGCCTAGATATATCATATATGTTGTATGTGTAGGCTTACTATCATTTCCGCATTAATATTTGTATTATTAGAATATGTTTTATGTATGCATATATTGTCTGTATGTTTTAATGTAATTTCCGCATGAACAGTGGCATGAAAAGAATGCTATAGTTGTTAATTTTCATTAGACAGATATGCATATAAATACACAAATTGGTGTCAGAGAAAAAAAGAAAGGATAGAGTTGATTGGGTAGCGTTACTCGACAGAGGTTGATGGCTGGGGACATTACAAATTGGTATTAGAGTAGAAAAGAAAGGATAGATTTGATTGGGTAGTGTTACTCGACAGAGGTTTATGGTCGAGGATGTTACAAATTGGTATCAGAGCATAAAAGAAAGGATAGAGTTGATTGGGTAGCATTACTCGACAGAGGTTGATGGTTAGAGATGTTACAAAATAGTATCAAATCCAAGGTTTCAACACTGAGCCTAGATGCGCCATGTTAGTATAATTTGAAGAAAACGTTTTAGAGAAGAATTGTTGTCGAAATGGAAAAAATTCTAGTTCAGAGCCCATGGTTTCTACACGAAACCTGGATGGGCCATGAACAAAGGATTTGGAGTAAAAATTCCATAGAATTTGATGTACAGAGTGTCAAAATATTTTTGAGGAGAACACTTGGATTGTGTTCGGAAGCACAAGAGGTGTAACGACTTAAGAAATGGCCACAAAGGAAGAAACCACAAATTCGTGGTGTTGGGCCATAGGCTCTGTTTAGGAGAAGGAGGATCCTTCACAACCGTCATATCTGGAGACAGGTGCATGAGGGTTAACCTCCAAGTTAGTTCAGACTTCGTGACTTCGGTGAAGTTACAGGTTATAAGAGAAAAAAGGGGCCGAATCTTGAAGCTTCGAAGTCCCGGAGGGGATCTACATCGTAGATCCAGGGAGAAGTGTTACTGTTGGATCAAGCCAAGAGAATAAGGTAAGGTGCATGGTGAAAAGAGGATCTCAACCGTCGGATCTGCATGCAAATGATTATGATTCATAGATCTCATAGCAGTTTGGAGTTTGGGAGAATTGGAGTGTGCTAGTGTGGAATCTCCCAAAGCCTCGATGCTCTGGAGTCCCGAGGCGAAAGAGTAGAAGTGGCATGGAATGATGATGTCACTTGGGGTGATGTGGAACCTTCCTAGACATGCCATGTGCCACCACTTTGATGGTGACAATTGTACTATGTGGAACCCAGTAGGTAAGTACGTTCGAGAATTTAGCGTGCAGAGGGAATGGAATGCGCAAGTGTAAAACTCATCGAGGCCCGAAGTTCCAAATTGACATGGCTTACTGACATCACTTGAAATGATGTGGACACATGGGACATGTGCCACGTGTCAGTGAGTTAAGGACCTTTGGATGATTGAAATTCCCATTAGAACGTGACATGTGTCACCCATTTGATTGGGCCATGTGTCCGCTTCTGATATTTCACCACATGGCCCTCCTTTGGAGCATGGATGGTGGGAACCCTGATGGACACAATGGATGCATAACACCAGTTTGTGAAGTCTAGAGACTTGACACTCTAGAATAAATGGTTCATGATGAAATGGGAGGAAGAAATCCTCTGAAGTCTCAAAGTTCCGAAGCTCCGAAGTCCCGAAGTTCTGAAGCAGAGAGTTCCATAGTAAGTATCAACTGTTGGATGCTGGGAAGTCGTGGACCATTGATCCACCCTAATTCACAATTTGACCAATTCAACACTTCGAGAGAGTTGTAAGGGAAAGGCTTTGGAGACCGCTGAAGGTAGAGTCCCCGAAGCTCTAATCCACCATAGATATGAGCAAGGAATGTGTACAGTGGATACACCGTTCTACATGCATTCGATAGTTCATTGTTCTATGATGTTTGTGAGCTATGGGAAAAGGGGGAAACCACTGAATCTCGGGAGCTTGATGTTTCAAGGCTCCAGATAAGCACCCAAACCATTAGCACTGGGTCATAGCCGTGGTCGCTTGCAAACCAAGGGATGAAGAAAAAGGGGTTATTGTTGCAGAATAAAGCTGGGCTTAAAGATAAAAGCCCAAGGGGTTCTTGACCGACCAAGACCCGCTGGAAATTGAATCTGATATTGTTTTTGGTTGAATCATATTGGTTTATTCTGGTAAATTATTAAGGTTCGATGGCTTGACAAAAATTCGGTTGACTACACATTTTTCATAATTAACAATTGATAGAACCAAACCAAATTGCTCCTTGGTGCAGAGAAATGGAAGAGGCACATGATGCTTATAGTTCAGAGAATGAAGTTAGAGGAATGGATGTCCACTTGGGAGTTGAAGGAATGAACTCCAATGGGCATGGATAAGAGATAGAGAAAGAAGTGAGCATGATGAAGCTCATCAAAAATTTGCAAAAAGATGTCCAAAACCATAAAGTGGATAATGAAAGGCTTATGAAAACCAAGGTCCAGCAAGAATACTTCAACCTGAAGTTGATGCAGAGCCCAGAAAGAATAGAAAATAAAATGGATAAGGAGAGTGGCTCCAACAAATTAGGAATTCACAAGACCCTTGAGAAGAAAGGAAGATCAAGAAGCGTTAGCAGAAATCATCTTCACTCCTCGAGGCATTCCAAATAGAGAGCACACAACAACTCAAGTCCATCCCCTGTCATGAAGCATACGAGATCTGGGGTGGATAAGCTACGAGGGGAAATGAGCAAAATCAAACCTCCTACATTTGATGGTGAGCACAAGAAGGATGAATATGCATAAACATGGTTGTTAGGCATGAGAAAGTATTTTCAATTGCATAATTATTCTTCTCATCCAGAAGGAAGAATTGGCATCTATCAACTCAAAGGAAAGGCATCCATGTGGTGGGATCAACTTGTGTAGGTGTAGCACAATAAAGAGAAAAAAGTTACTTTAAGGGAATTCAAGAAGTACTTCGAAAATAAATACTTGACTAAGAGGTACTATGACAAGAAAATAAAAAAGTTCTTTGAACTCAAGCTTGGGAGTATGACAATAGATGAATATGAAAGAAGGTTTTTAGAATTGTTGAAGTATGTTTCTTTAATCAAGGATGAAACAGTTAAGATTCAGAGGTATTTGAGTGGTTTTCCACCATTCATCAGTGAAACCATACAATATGATGATCCCAAAACATTGGAGGAGACCATAAGGTGAGCTAAATGCCTATATGATCAACAAAAAGAAAGGTCAACTTTCCAAAAAGCTTGAGAAGACAGGAAGAAATTTAAGATGGATCAGAGGAAGAAAGGAACTAAGCCACCATTCTTCAGAAATAATCCTCAGGGAAAGCCAAATTCTAGAGAACCCAGAATGATTGAGACATGAGATCAAAGGCCAAGGCAACCACCTATTGAATGTTGGGGTTGTAAAGGAGATCATATGTTTAGAGATTTTCCTCACAGAAGTGACAAAGTGAGTGTTCACAATGTATAGGGAGATGAAACAGTGGGGGACATGGACAAAAATGTACCCAGGATCTATGCAGCCCTGTACAATAAGCAATCAAAGTATCAATCACATATGATTGAAGTGGAAGGTATGATCAACAATCAAGCCATTACTATTTTAATTTATTTAGGAGCTAGTCATAGTTATATAGATCCTAAGATGGTGGAAAGTTTGCATTTTCCAAGAAGCAAGAATGGAAAATGTTGGTTAGTGCAACTGCCTATTGGAGCCAAAAGAAAATTCAATGGGATGGTTAAGTCATGTCTTATGGACATGAGTGGATTGAGCAAAAGGGAATATTTGAACATCTTGCCTTTAGGTTCTTATGAATCCCTAATTTGTATGGATTGGTTAGACCAACACCATTCCATCTTAGAATGTTGTAAAAATGAATTCACTTGCCTAGATGAGGAAGGAAATTAGAGAACAGTCCAAGGAATTCCTAGGGCAGTGAATATCAGAGAAATTTCAGCAATGCAGTTGAAGAAATGCTACAGGAAAGACTATCAAATATTTGCATCTCATATGGAAGAAGAACCTAGGGATAAGGTGCCAAATCTGGAGGACCATGCAATCCTGGAAGACTTTGAAGATGTGTTCAAGAAGGTACCAAGACTACCCCCAAAGAGAGATATTGATTTCTCTATAAATTTAATGTCTGGAGCAGCTTCAGTGTCAGAGACTCCTTACATAATGAGTACGCCAGAGCTGAAGGAGTTGCAAATGCAACTTGAAGAACTTCTGAAGAAGGGGTATATATGCCCAAGTGTATCACCTTAGGGTGCCCCATTATTGTTCATGAAGAAGAAATATGGGACATTGATATTGTGCATCGACTTCAAACATTTGAATAAAGTGACTATAAAGAACAAGTATCCCTTACCAATGATTGATGATCTCTTTGATCAGTTGAAGGATGGAAAGATATTTTCGAAGATAGATCTCAGGTTAGAATACCATTAGGTAAGGATTAAAGAGGAAGACATCAGCAAGACCACCTTCATAACAAGGTATGGTCATTATGAATTCACAATGGTGCCATTTGGGTTATCAAATGCCCCACCTGCTTTTATATTCTTAATGAATGGTGTGTTCCGAGAATATTTAGACAAGTTTGTCATTGTATTTTTGGATGACATCATTGTATATTCAAATTCAGAAGAAGAGCATGAGAATCATTTGAGGATGGTGTTGCAAGTGCTAAGGGAGCTTCAGTTATATGCCAAATTGAGAAAGTGCTCATTTTATGAAAACAAAATTCACTACTTGGGACATATCATATCTGAAGAAAGGATAACAGTGGACCCTGAAAAGATTGAGGCCATTAAAGGGTGGACAAGACCTAAGAATGTGACAGAAGTAAGATCCTTCATGGGTCTAGCTGGTTACTACATAAGTTTCATTGCAGGGTTTTCAAGAATAGCTCACCCCATCACTTCCTTGCAAAGGAAGGGGAAGAAGTTTCAATGGACTAATGAATGTGAAACGAGCTTCCAACAATTGAAGCAATTGTTAATCGGTTCTCCAATTCTGTGGATTGTTGATCCGTATGAAGATTTCATGGTTTGCACATATGCGTGCAAAGAAGAACTTGGTGGAGTCCTCAGTCAAAATGGGTTTGATGTATGTTATGAATCAAGGAAGTTGAAGGAGCATGAAAGGCTCTATGCCACTCATGATTTGGAGTTGGAAACCATAGTGCATGCTTTGAAGAAGTGGAGGCACTACCTCATGGGAAATAGGTTTGAGTTGAGGAAAAACCATACTGGTCTGAAGTATTTGTTTGATCAACCAACTCTAAATGCCAGGAAAAGTAGATTGTTATAATTTTTCTGTGAATATGACTTTGATATCAAGCACACCAAAGGAAAATAGAACAAATTGGTTGATTCACTTAGCAGAAGAGTGCATGAGTTGCATGCTACATCCATTATCATGTACCAATCATATTTGAAAGATAGATTTGTAGAGGCTGCAAAATCAGATTTTCAATACATGAAATTGGTAACAAAATTGCAAAAAGTTAAAATGCAGCAGAAGGTTAAAGATTATGAATTGGGAATTGATGGAATCCTCCTGTACATAAACAGATTTTATGTACCCAACTCTTCTAAATTGAGGAGTGCGATTTTAAAATAAATTCACAATGTACCTTATGTGATACACCCAAGATATCAAAAAACAATTTCAGCAGTCAAAAGCCAATATTATTGGCTAGACATGAAGAAGGAAGTTGTTGATGTTATTGCCAAATGATTGGAATGTCAAAAGGTAAAGGCTGAGCATAGACACCCAACATGTGTGCTACAACCATTACCCATTCTTGAGTGGAAATGGGAAGTTGTAACAATGGATTTCATCACAGGATTTCCCAGAACAAGCAAGCAACATGATGTAATCATGGTGGTGGTGAACAAGCTTACTAAAGTTGTCGATTTCATTCCTATGAAGGCTACTCACACGACAACCAATGTTGCTGATATTTATATGAGGGAAGTAGCATGATTACATGGCATTCCCAAGACCATTGTATCTGACAGAGACCCAAATTTTACCTCAAAGTTTTGGAGAGGATTATTCAAGGGGTTCAGAATGAACCTGAACTTCAACACAACTTATCATCCCGAGTCTGATGGACAAACAAAAAGAGTTAATCAAGTGATAGAAGATATGTTAAGAATGTATGTGATGGACAAACCATTTAAATGGGAAGATTATCTACACTTGGTATAATTTGCCCACAACAATAGGTATCAAGCATCATTGAAGATGAGCCCGTTTGAAGCACTTTATGGAAGAAAGTGAAACACCCCAGTAAGTTGGGACAAGCCAGCTGATAGGGTAGTGGTTGGGCCAGAGTTTCTCTAGGAAATGGAAGAGAAAATGCTGAAGATTAAACAAAATTTGAAGGCTTCCCAAGATAGGCAAAAAATCTATGATGATAAGAACAAAACTCACAGGGAATTTAAACTAGTGGATCATGTATTCCTGAGAGTGAAGGCCAACAGAAGCTCCCTGAAGTTGGGAAATTGTTCAAAGTTGGAAACTCAATATTGTGGGCCATTTGAAATCCTAGATAGGATTGGTCTAGTAGCATATACGCTTACATTTCCTGCATGCATGTCTATACATAATGTATTTCATTTGTCATTTCTTAAGAAATATGTACCTGATGCTAATCATGTTATTGATTGGAATTTGATTCAGGTGGAGCAGGAAAGTGCTTTACAGGCGCATCCAATGCGTATACTGGAGCATAAAATCAAACAACTCTAGAATCAAGCCATAGGGCTTGTAAACATCTAGTGGACCTGGTACGGTCCTGAGGATGCAACATGGGAACATGAATATGCTATGTGGGAAGAGTACCCACATATTTTTGCAGAATTTGGAAATCTTGTTGTTATTGTGTAATTAAGTTGCACTGAGGACAGTGAAAAAATAAGGGGAGGGGATTGTAACACCCCAAGGTTGAGCCCCTGCTGAATTGTAATTATGTTTATAGGATGGTGAGCCAAGTTTTTATAAGCTAGAAGACTTATATGTTTATTAGGCCGAAGAGCCTAGATACTTAAGGCCAATGAGCCTGATTTTTGTATATGTAAATACACATATCATTAATAAAATTACACTGTTGCGTGTAGACCAACCACTAAGAAAGAGTTATGGGGGCCTAAGCTCTACTAGGTAGGGTAAGGCAGGGGGCTAAGTGTCTAGGCATAGGGGATAAGATAAAGGGATTACCTATAAAGGAATAATATTTTATTATTATTTCCTAAAGGTCAAGGTTGACATAACCAGTGTTGTCCTAAGTTCCTAAGAAGGGGAACAAGTGCTAAGTGGATCTCATGTAGCTTTAGGAAGACATGTGTCAACCTGGGCGCATGTAGTTTATATCTAGGAAAGCCAACTAGTTGGTGGTTCACTTCCCATTCTCACGTTCCTTCGCCATTCTCAAGTTGCTTCCTATCCTCGCGTCTAGGGGCAGTCTCGTGTTCTCTCACAACCCTCACAATTCTTGCATTCGGCCATCCTTTCTGGATTCACCCACTGATTCACGCATTGAACCATTTCTCCATTCTTGACCTCTAAACAAGTGCACACCTTTTGGTAACCTATAGTCGTATTTGAGTTATCCCGTGTATTTCATGTGAAGTACAATGCACCTTGTAAATTCTTGATCTGTGTTGTGTCTTAACAGTTGGCTTCTATTGCCACATAATTTCTTGACTAAATGTGGCTTGTTGCCATCGTCTTTTTCATACCGAGCTTTGATGTTTCCATCGCCCTTACTTGAATTCACTTAGAAGTTGGATTGAAGGAGCAAGTTTCCAGGCTTGTGGTTGAAGAGGCAAGTTGTCAGGCCCAGGGACTGAAGAAGCAGGTTTTCAGGCCTGTAAGCAACTCTCTCTAGGTGAGAGAGGTTGTTGAGGAAGTGATTTCCCAGAGGGATCCCAACTGCAGCTATAGTGCTCGGAGAATTCCTGTCTGGCCTGTTGCTGAAGCCCTGGAAGGGAATTGGAGCAGTTAAAGGACTGTTGAGCAAAGAAGGGGCACACTTCCTGGGATGGGACATGAATGTGGGGAATGAGAGGCTATAGGCTATTAGTGTGAGATGGCTTCTGGGAGATAATCCTTCCTATTGATCTGTGTGACTTTCCTATTGTCCTTGCCTAGCCTAGGAATCCCTTGCCCGATGGAGTTTAGTCCCATCTCAGGGTTGAACCATTGCTGAGCGTGATGAGCAGTGTGGTTTAAGGCTGGGAGGTTCGTGGGAGGTATGCACGTAGTTGATGGTCATCTGTTAAAAGATAAGTACCAAATCTCTTTGATTGTATGTTGTGTAACTGTACATGCGTTATAATTGATGAGTAATGCCTGGATATATCATATATGTTGTATGTGTAGGCTTACTATCATTTCCGCATTAATCTGTGTATTATTAGAATATGTTTTCTGTATGCATATATTTTCTCTATGTTTTAATGTTATTTCCACATGAATAATGGCATGAACATAATGATATAGTTGTTAATTTGCATTAGATAGATATGCATATAAACACACAAATTGGTAGCAGAGCAGAAAATAAAGGATAGTGTTGATTGGGTAGCGTTACTCAGTAGAGGTTGATGGTCGGGGACATTACAAATTGGTATCAGAGAAGAAAATAAAGGATAGATTTGATTGGGTAGCATTACCCGACAGAGGTTGATGGTCGGGGATGTTACATATTGGTATGAGAGCAGAAAATAAAGGATAGATTTGATTGGCTAGTGTTACTCGACAGAGGTTGATGGCCGGGGATTTTACACCTAGCATCATTAGGTCTTCCATGCATGCACGCGTGCTGCTCTTCCTTCCAGTTGTCTTTTTCCTCTTGCATGCTTCTTTTCCAAAAATATCCTTTCTTTCGGATTCGGCCTACATCCAACACATGGTTTTTGGGAATGTTGTTTCATTCGTGCAATTTTTAAAGATTTAGACTACCATAATATGCATTACACTCTACAGGCATAAGTTTTTGGCTGGTTTTCTTGAAATTTGCACTTTCCAAGCTTGAAGTTTTGTATTGCACGAGTGCAAATTCTAGCCATGCTTTTCTTTGGTTTGCATCTAGTAATTTTCATCTTCAAGCTTGAAATATCATGGGCATCTCATTGCAATTTCCATTCATAATAATTGCATATCAATTTCATTTTCAACCATTAAGTTATTTTATATGATTGAATATTGAATTCGTTTTTAAGCTAGAGTTTTTTGGCCAAATTAGCGCAATTTTCAACACTTTATTTATGCCTATTGGGCACCATTTATTTTAAGAATACAATGTGCAAAGAAAGATTTAAATTTTCATACCTATGCTTGATTATGAATTGAGTAAAAGAGTTTGTATATGTATTCTCATGAATTTAAGATTGAATCTTCAACTTGTTTTCAAGTAAAGATATTTGAAGGCTCTTTATCACTTGCATTTGCAAATCACTTACAAGATTTCATTGGTAAAATTTATTTTGGATTTTTTGAAGCACAACACATTTGGAAATCTATTCTATTGAAAGAGGCTTGGTCAACTAGCTTAGGCTTGAAAAGTATTTCATTTACTATGTGCATTCAAAGCTTCACCATTCAAGTTTGTAAATGTTCATCTTTGTGTCTCTTGCATTAAGCATAGAAATATTTGCATTTATGTACAAACTTGTCTTCAAATAAAATATTCTTTAGATATTTTTCATGCTCATACACCAAATGTTCATGATCATACATTGGATGTTTAGAACAACGCTTAGGAAACATTGGAGATTGTATTCTTGGGTGCCATCATGATATCCAGCAATTGTCTTAGCAATTGAGATTGTATTGTGTCAAGTGAAGTATTTTCTCACAATGTGGTTTGGTAGGTATCTTCTTCCCGTATTAAAATCATTTTTTAATTATTTCACTTATGGCCAATGATGTGAAATAACTTTGGTAAACAATATGTAGCAATATTTTAGGGAGATATCTCTTATAGTTTTTTCTTCATTTCCTTTTCTTTTGAATACCCTAACGGATGATGGACTATAGTGACATTTTTGTTTAGATAGAATTATGATATATTTGAAGCAATGCAAGGGTGAACTGAGTGAATAATGAATATATAATGAAAGAAATGTTCGTTTCAATTCATGTGATATATAACTAGAATTGATTGAATTATGTGTATGTTACAATTGTGAGATCATTTATTGAGCTATTGTAAATGCTACGATAAAAGGAATATATGCATGAATTCTCACAATTGTTGATTGATTGATATTTTGGATTGTAGGTAGAATGGTATTATATATGACTATGAGTTTAAGTCCATAATGAAGATTGGGTGATATCACATGCAAGAGGCAAACATTATGAGAATAATCTCATACTTGTGAAATCTGATTTCTCTAGGAAACAGGTTTGAAGCAAAAGATTTTTGATTGAAATTATTATGATGATATCTCATGATAACTGTATGTATATGATACAAGTGAGATGATGGATATGTCTAGGAAGGACGTATGATTGTTGATGATATAAAAATCATGAAGAAGAGGCCATTGTTTTGACAATAGAGCCTATGATATGCCATGATCACCATTGAGATGTACTATGCTATGTTAGATAAAGCTAGGGGATACCTTGGTTGAAAGACTCTATAAGTATCGATACTTTTTTGTTGTGAGGAAGCCTTGGAAAATGATGGATCATTCAAGGGACTATGTAATAGAGTGGGGGATGCCTAAGACTAGAGGGTGAGTGACTCCATGGAAGAGGAGGCTTGAACGAGTAACATGTTACTTGGGATCATGAGTGCATTGGGTGTGTCTAAGAAAATAGTGAGATGTGTTTTATTCGTGGAATCCATATGGATCAGATACATATTCATGTAGATAAGTATTGACCTTTTTCTTATGGTATGAATATATATGCTTTAGTTATGAACTTAATATTGATAGATTGGAATTCATGTGGA
The DNA here is from genome assembly GCA_009831015.1 of Picea engelmannii. Classification (NCBI taxonomy): domain Eukaryota; kingdom Viridiplantae; phylum Streptophyta; class Pinopsida; order Pinales; family Pinaceae; genus Picea; species Picea engelmannii. Next base: position 56,253 of record ML837188.1, on the reverse strand, counting down.
TGAAATACTTAATGATGACTATGATATACATGCTTACATTGATGATTGTTGTAGGCATATGTTGGAATGATACAGTTTTGAGGTGTACCAAGATAAGGAAGAAAATGACATGGAAGGTATAGCTAAAGAATGAGGACATGACACCGCTACAATAAACAACACCAAGGATGGTGTTATTCCAAGGGGGAGGGGATGTAATACCCCAAATTTTACTCTTGGAATTTTTGTAATTAAATTATTGAATATTTTTCTTGGATGCTTTATAACTTTTCCACATTGACACCATACCATGGTGATGTGAATATCGTACATCTTTTTTTTTTGTAGTTAATAAAGAATAATAATACCAAGATTGGTTGAGATCAAGTTCCTACAGGGGATATGATACCACAAGAGGGGAAAGGTGAGGGGGTCTAAGGTGCGGGGGTGGGTTTATGCCTAAATCATCTACCTTATGTTACCTTGAACCTGTTACCCCCATTTCTAGGCGTAACTAAGGAGATGATGTCTTGAGGCCCACAAGTTGCAAAGCTAGAGTGACAAGAGCCAGATGAGTGGACGGATCCCCTCCTCTTACCACACATCACCATTAATTGGTAAAAACATTGTCCATCACACTAGCTTGGACCACATAAGACAACAAGTATTGCTCCATGAGGTAACTAGTCTGGTCTCGTGGTAAGTGCCATTTTAATCATTGAAGCACTTGAACATGTTAGAAAGGGTCCTTTCTTGATTTTGAAAACATTTGCTTGGAAGTTATGCCTTTTTCCTCATTTCACCTTGGTGCTTGACATGTTTTCCTAGTAAGTGGGTCACCCTGAAAAGGGTTTCTACTAGGGTGTCTCCTTGAAGGGTCATCATGCCAATCCCATCCATATTTTCCACTTTTCACACTTACCCCTCTGTCTCCTTATATTTTGGGTTTTCAGACTTATTGACCAAAGAAGGGCTTGTAACTCATTTCATGGGAATAAGGGGCTAAAGGCCCAGAGGGGTTTTAGCTGTTGGATAGTTGGTTTTCATTGATGTCAACCCTTAGAGAATTAAAGATACCCCAGAGTTGTGATCGATATTGATGGTGAGATAGTTGACATTAATGTCAACAAGAGTGGTTGATGTCAGGAGATGTGATGGGTGCATTTGATGAAGTCTACACGAAGCCCCTGAGGTGTGTTCATGAGACCCAAAGTTGATCAAGGAATAAGGACATGAAGGATAATGCAAATGCATGTAACGCACTCATAGATGGATAGTCCTCGTCATGTAACTTACGTTGATAGGTGTTACGCCACATGGTTCCTCATGGTTAGGGAGATATTCCCTCATGAAGTTGGAAGCCCTGAAGAATGGTCAAGAAGCCCCTAATTGGTTACAAGTGTTTAATGAAAGGGTAAAGTGGTTGCAACAAGAAAAGTCAAGAAGCCCCTAAGATTAAGGAAAGAGGTTACCCAACAAAAGTATAAATACACCTCAAGAAGTCATTCAAATGTACATTTACTTACACATTCATTGAATATCTATCTTGTGAGCAAGTGATATTTTGGCTAGATTGCGATGGTTAAATTTGAGGTAGAAACAAGTGAGAAGTGTGGGAGTTTCAAGGTTGTAGAGGAGGATGAAAATATCTATGAAAACCCTAGTTTGGTTGTCCCCCATAGGTCAGACCACTAGTGTTGTGCATTGCATCTGTGCAGGTTGTATAGTTCTCGTCACATGAGGCCCCATGTGACAGGTAGCCTTTGTCCCCCGAGGACAAGACAAATGTTAAGGGAGATGCTTGTTCTTGGCTATTCAGGACAAGGAGGTTATGTTTTTATGATATTTGACATAGCAGGTCAGCTACATGTTACAAGTACACTTATGTGATTATTTCTTATGCTTTGTTTTGGTATGGTACATACTTAAGAGGCATGTTTAGTTGATAGTACACCTTGGTGATGTTATGGTACATTGATGAGAAGTATTAGTGGCTATCTTGGTATCTGGTTTGGTTACACGGTGATGATGCTATGGGACATGCTTGACGCTTGTTCTTGGTATACTCTTGAAGCATTGGCATATGGTGTATGGTTGTTATGTTAGAGGCCTATCATTGATATTGATACATTGTTGAGGAATACACTTGGTATATGGAAATACATGTATGAGATACATCTCTTGGTGATGTTGACACTTGGTTGAGGTACACCATTGATAGTACTTATTTGGTATATCTTATAGTATATGGTGATACATGGTATGGCACATGATTGGTACTTGGTATGGTGTTGATGTACATTATTGATGTACATTGTTGATGTACATGGTTGATACATGGTATGGTACATGATTGGTACTTGTTATGGTGTTGATGTACATGGTACAGGTGTTGGTGCATGGTAGACGCACTTGTTGTGGTACAAGTTATGGTACATGGTTGATGCTTGGTATGGTACAGGTTGATGGTTGGTACATGGTTGAGACACATATCTTGTGATGGTATGTTGGTGATCTTGGTACATGCTTGGTAGTGGCATGTGGTGTTTATGTTGGACATATAGTTGAGAGGTGTCCTTAGTATATGATCCATGTCATAGGATCTGTTTGAGTATCGGTGACGAAGATATATTGGACATGTTGATCAGTGACAGGTTGGATATAGTGATAGGTTGGATACTGTGATAGGTTGACATATTACAGGTTGATGTGACAATGGCAGTTGTGGTGACAGTGGCAGTTATTGTGGTAGTGATAGTTGGTCTACATTTATATTTCAGGGTGGCAGGATGGGTCAAGGAAAGGAGGTTGTAGCCTCCTTTAGGTTGGTTCCATAGAACTCAGGGAGTTGGAGCCTGAGAATCAGGGTGTTGTAGCCTCCTTCTGGTTGTAGCCATAGATTAATGGATTTGGAGCTTCCTCCAGGTTGGAGTCTGAGAATCATGGGGTTGTAGCCTCCTTCTGAATGCAACCAAAGAATCAGGGAGTTGGATCTTCCTTCAGGTTGGAGCCTAAGAATCAGGGGGTTGTAGCCGTTGTCTGGTTGGAGCTAGATAATTCAGGGAGTTGTAGCTTCCTTTAGGTTGGAGCCTGTAAATAGGGGTTCGTAGCCTCCTAGTTGTAGTTGGAAAATTAGGAAGTTGGTGCTTCCAATGAATGTATTCTTGACAATATATAAGAAATCATTTTGTATTTTTCTCCCATTTGGGTTTCCATGTAAATTCTGGTGTACTGTGTATTTGATATGATGTGATGTTTCTTATGTTTATATTCTCATGATATCTTGAACACAATCATAGATTGTACAATAATGATATATTGTTGATAAAGTTGAAGATTATATATTGTGGTTAAAAGTGGTAAAAGTGCTTATACTGATTCACCCCCCCTCTCTTAGTATTCCAATGGTAGTTGGAAAAAGATAAGAGCCATATATTATCCTCTAAATACTCACCCTAAGGTCCTGATAGAAATGAAATTATTCACCATAAAATCAAGGACCTATAAAATAAAACACATAATTAAATAAATGTATCACTTATTGAGGGAATGCATTTTGTGGTGTCTTTTACTTTCCTTGCACATGACACTCTTTGTGTTCCTAGATGTTGGACACAACTACCACACTTAGAGGGGGGGTGAATGAGTGTGGGGCTCTTTTTCCCAAAACTTCCCTTTTGCACAAAAACTCATCAATTAGCATTCAACATTTATTCATTACCCAACGTTGTCATTTATAACCAGTTAGATGTGAACACATATCAGCAACATATATTAGCAATATATCATCAGCAAGTCATCATCACAATGGACACAAATAACACAAGATGTATGTACAATTTTCTTTTTATTACGGACTACAATCCTTGGGGTTTATCAACAACAACTGAATAGAGTACAAATCTACAAGAGCACCAGCTCTATATGCAAGACTCAGCTTACATTCTCAGCACCAACTGAGATGAGGCAACAATCCTCAATAGATATCAATTTGTCAACACGTACGCGACCTGACAGTAGTGCATCCTGCGTGTGCACGCGCCCTGGCTCACTACAACCCACGTGTGAATGTGGTCAGTGTATAATGAAACAAGCGTATGCTTCTGAGCAACTAGGGTTTTGCTTTTCTTCACATGCTCAGATCCTTTGCAATCTCCAATTACTTTCTCTTCTGTCTTCCACTGTCCAAACTAACCCACAGCCAGTCACAACACATCCAAGCTCTCCAATAGCTTGCTCATGCTCCACAATAAATCAATATGAATGCTATCTCAATCATGTATAAATAACTAGTATACCATAGCAATCATGTCACTATTGAATCACAAGAGTCCTGCTCACTCCATCCACCAAATCAACCAAATTGAGCCACATCATAGAAGCCATACCAAGAATGCCCTAAGCATTCACAACATATCAAACAATAACATCTATCAAGACAATAATCTAACCATACCAATGTCTTAGTGATAGATCCGAGGCCATAGAATGCAGATCTGGAACCTGCCTCATCATCCAAGAGCTTGGCACCAACTCAAACACAAATCTCCATGAGGTTATTCAGTCCATGCTCCCTGTACACAGTCATCCCACATGTACACTCACCCTATACACAGCCAGCTCGCATGTACACACACCCTATACACAGACAACCCGCGTGGGCATCAGAAAATAGGGTTTTCTGTGAATCCGAGACTTTTGCTGTCAAGATCTCCGACATTGCTGAAACTTTGATGTGTCCATGAGATCCTCCTCTTTCTCTCTTCCTCAGAATAGATCTTCAATCATTCTCAAGAGATCCACACCAATAAGATTCTCTCACAAGAAGCTCTCCATCAATACTCCAAAAGATATTCACAAGAAGCTCTCCATTGATCCACAAGGGTTCTCACCAAATGTACATTTTACAAGAGATCCTAGCTTCTTATTTATACTTTCATCTTCTAGGTCACTTAACCCATTTTTAGGTTACTTAACCCATTTCTAGGCCACTTAACCTATTTTCCTTATTTTAGGGTTAATCACTCTCCATGAATAGAAAGTACTCCAATACTTTATCATTTAAATACTCCTTCTTGATTTTGTCACTTCATTTTATTATTTAAATAATCCATCTTGATTTTGTCACTTTACTTTATCATTTAAATAATGATTTCTTCTTTTCAAGCACTTTTACTTCTTTGACCTTGGGGGCTTCAAGCCTTCATATGGGGGTCCTCCAACTTCATAAGACCATAACTCTCAAACCGTGAGGAGTTATGTGACATTCCACATACCACCGGAAATGGCATGGAAAGCACTATCCATCTAGGATAGTTTCACCAACAACTTCATTGATCTTCATCTCATTATTCCACATGCAAGCATGGGTCCTCCAACCGTTCTTCTAGGATAACCCAATCCGTAAAGCGTCTTCCCATGAGGGATTTCACCATAAGGGGACCACTTTGGAGTT
>ML837188.1:23354-41329 GCA_009831015.1 Picea engelmannii | reverse complement strand
CTCATCACAACCTTTCTTAACTTGTGCATTCTAACAATTCCACCACATATATATAAACATGGGAGGAAAAAAAATTCATTCCTTACCTATGCATCATTTCATCCTACCAAACCTTTCAAAAAGTAATTCATATATCAATTGACTTTAATGAATGTCCAACATTTTTGGCTACATTCATACCCAATGCACCCTTGCATTGATTTCAGTTTTTCCACACTTTATGACAAGCACTCTTCCATGGTGTGTTGGAGCCTAGCTAATCTCTTCACCACATCGCTTATTCATTCTTGTTCATTATTATATCCAGACTATGCTTCCTGCTACAGGTTGGTCATGATCCCAGGTCGACACATATGAAACTATAAGTTTCTCTTGAATGCACCCAAGCATTCTTTCCTTGTTAGTAACCAAGGTGCCCACACTCATGGCCACCCAAAGTTTCTTTCCTTTGACATCCATACAATGTAAGTAAAATTTTCGGAAGGTCCTCCTTCCTCAATGGAAGGTCCATCGTCTTCCCTTCATGCAGACATGCATTTCTTCAAAGAAATTCCATGCAATGTGCTATATATGAGCACCTTTATTCCCATAGAACCAGTCCCCGCGACCACATTCTAACACAGAGTGCTAAACTCTATCCTCCTTGTCTGGCCCAAAGGAACTCTGTTTTCTCTCCATGCGACCGAGAGATGTGACCTCAGTTCTATTCTTTTCAAGCACAATCCTTTCAGTTCCCTTGTCCAGGCACTATGATCCTTGCTAAATCCCTTGTCTAGAAATCGATGTTGTAGATCCATCTTCCCCCAGATCCAACAGCTGCAAGGGATTGTGGAACCTCAACTAACTCGTGGTTTAACTCTCCTCCCAATATCTGTAATGAATATGGGCCGTCTGATCTATGATCGGATCCCAAAATCCAAACAACGCTATATTGAATTTAAATTACGAGTACATGTCTCGATGTTAACCCGTGTGCATATGAAATCTCTGCAATGATTGTCGGTCGTCGATCTTAGCCCTCGATCGATTTTAAACCACACGATTTCTCGATAATAATAATTCCAACACATAAGTGTTTAACAAAGAATTTAGATTGAGAATAGAGCTTTGATTTTATAAATTCAACCACAGAACCCAATCATAGTACAAGTTTTACGCGACATTAACACGTGGGTTCCTTGTAGTTTCACCCACCGATCGTTCACAGATCAATGGTTCACAACGATTGGAGAACCCCAATATACGCGCTCTTTATTAGAGAGTTTAATCTACGCAATCTAAAAAGTGCTTGCCCGAATCTTTTAATCATGGTCGTTGATCATCCACCATGACAAGATCAATGGTGTGGGTTAATCGCGGGCCGTGAACTAGTACATCTATTAATTTCACCTTTGTGTCCTACAATGATCCCCGACTGTCGATCTAATCGAATGACTGGTGTTTGATCCGTTAACTCCAGTGGATATTGAATTCGATGACGACTGTGATCATTCTTCCCTCTGATGAACGACTTGCATTCATCTCCTTTGTCAGGTTCTTGATTAACCTGATTCAATCAAGGTTTTCTTCCTGAATCATACTCTACTTGGGTATCTGTGGCATACAACTACTTTTCAAAAATTCTATGCATAACGTTAAGACAATAACAAAATTTCAGACATGTCCTAGCACATCTTTATGTACTTCATCATATTATCCTTAATGTTTTCATGAGTGCAACACAAACAAATATCGATTGTTTCTACAACAGTATGACCATCATCACTATGGTGCCAAAACATTTACTTCCATTCACATACCAACTCTCTCATCCCAGAGAAAACATAATACTCAAGAAAATAATTGAGGGCTCTCCCCTTTTCCAATTCTTTCTACACCGCCTGGGGCTTTTCAGCCCAGCTGAGTTATCTCTAGAGGCCTCACTGCCTTTTCTTAACATGGCTTCAACCAAGCCTATTCAATAAAACATACTCATTTATTCATTCATTAGTTTTCTATTTATTACATGATGCTTTCAAAATGTAATCCAGGATTCTTATATATATAAGCTTGTAGCTCACTGCTTAATTCTTAGCAGTTATTAAGGTTGTGACTCTGTCCTCCTGGCAGATTTTTCACACAGTTCTTCCACAGAGAACTCCCTCAGCATGCAACTTCCTTATTGCATGTCCATCACTATCTATGATGGCCTCAACCTTGAGTTATCTTTAGTTGTTTACCAAATATTCCATAAGGAATATAAACATGCATCTTTGTCATGCATCCAAATTATGTATCCATACATATTCTAGTTTTGTTAACTTACATCCATGATGTACTTAACCATATGCATAATCAAAAGTCTATGTGTAGTTTCCATGGGTATATTTCACCGCCTACATACATCTCTACTTGAAAATTAGTCAACTCATGATTGTTCAAAATCATTCTCATGTGATTCTCAAGGCATAATCATTTGCCTCTTCTCCCGACAACAGACCATCCTTGCTCATTTATTCTTTCATTTATTTATACTAGTCTTTCCTGAGGGAATGGAGCATCCCCCTTAACTTTCATGACTCTTCAAAATGGATTCAACCATGAATCTATGGTATTCACTTAATCTTGGCAAGTGCAATTCTTTCCTTACACATCACTCATCAAGGCAACCATATTGTGCCTTTAGTATACATATATCCTTACATCATGCATGTGCATCATTTACACATGGGCCTATCAGAATTCTAGATCCTTCTCCAAGGATATTGTTGCCATCATTATGACAAGCCTCATAGGGACACACAACACTGAGGTTCCCTCTCGGTTGTGATCTTGCAGTCATTCACACGACATCCACATGGAAGTTGAATTAGACATAGTCATAACTATGTTCCCTTTTTATATGATAACAACTAGCAAGAAAACACGCTTGCCTCAACCTCCATGGAACATTACCCAACTTACAAATACAATCTGGTAAATTATAACCATGCCCAAGGTAACATAATCAACCAATTTATCTTCCAACTATATCTATGTGGCTACCATCCACCACTAGATGTAAATCTGACCCATTGGGCTTCTAGAAGTACACTTCCTTTACCACATTCAGGATCAACATTTAGTCAACAATTTTATCTTAATTTTAAAAATTTAATGTCTAATACCATTTGGACTATTCCCTTGAAGCCCAAATGCAATTTCGAATTGTGTTACTTAATAAGTATCCTAGTTCATAAGTCCATAGTATCTTTAGGTCAAGTTTGGTCTTGACCATTACACCTAGAATTATTCCTTCTGTTTAGCACAGTTAGGGATGGAGTCCACTGTCCTCCTCCCACAAGAACTCTGGAAGATCAATTTCCTATCCACCAAGCAAGGGAGGCTGTTGTGATTTCTCACTCAATCACTCTATATTTATACAACTTCATTTATTAGCATGATTAGAAAAACCCTGTCCAACAATTCCTGTACTGAGAAACAAAATTTGTTTCTCAGTCCACTTTGAAACCCGATAGTTGTGCATGCTCTCCCTTTTTAGGGAATGGTCACCAGAATCATTCCTTTGATCGTGAGGGATTACACACATACAAGGTTTAACCCTTCATTAAATCAGTAGTTATTACTGCTACAGATCCTTTCCATCCGTTCACATCCAAGTCTTGCTATTAGTTTCCATCATCATAATTCCACTCCCGTAGGATCGACTATTATTTCTCAATGAAATGCTAGGCTTCCTTTGTCACAGACTTGGCATGATTAAATCTCGTTGGTTAAAATCCCAACTATGTTTTAAATATGCATCCTTATACTCAAGGAACTTATGCAGATGATTTATGTTTGGTAGTAATATTCTCCATAGGCTCATCTTAGCCTTGGTAACCAAATATTATGACTGTACAACATCACGTACAATTGCACAGTGAAGTCAATTTCTTTATTTTGGAACATTAGCAACATACAATTCCAATTTCCAAAACATCTATCAACAGTAAAGGATCTCATTCCTCTCTTCAGTAGAGGTTTTCTAAGCCTCTTAGGAATGCGATAAGATAGGGTGTTACCTCGTAAAGTCCTCCAAAAATATTTTCATATGACTCGTGCATGAGCCCAAGCAGGCCAAGTGTTGTTGCCATGCACTGATACCAATTTGTGACACACCTGGCCCCTAGGTTCTCTTTTAAGGGGTGGGGTATCGAAATTTTGTTTCTCATAACTGTCTCTAGGTTCCCCTTTTACCAAAGTGCAGGTTCTTCCAAACCCACAAGTTCTTTCCTGGCCCCTTTGAAGGATTTGAACAACAGGCACTAGCTTTCCATGCTAGGCCCCTTCCTTCATATGACCTCAGGTTGTGCCTAGGCGCCAACTCAAAGGGCACTCTGGAGATTTGATATCTGGGTTTTCTCGACACACCTGACTCCGAATCCGCTGAACTTCGATCTTGCGAACACACACAGACCAGATCAATAGTCCACACTTATTTCACAACCAATGACTAAGATTTACTTAGGGACTTCAACTTTTAGGAGTTTTGAATGATCCAAACACCTCTTTCCTTCGAATTTCTCCGTATCTGGAGTTACATATTGAGCACCATGTGTTTTCCCTGATCAATGATCGATATCCGTCCTTTGCCCCACTTCGGGCAACTTGCAGTCAACATTGTCCACGTTCTTTCTTCCAGAGTACCAATCCTCCGAGGTAACAAATCTCATGCCACACGTCCTATTTCGATGGATGGTTCTAATGAACTCCAACGCTTCAGCCTTCGAGAGTTCTCGTGCCTTTACTCTTCAATTCCTTCGAAGTGAATTTCCACCAAAGTAAATCTCCAATCTCCACGTGTTCCAACAACAAATGAATAGGATGATTCCTTACCTTTGAATATTCGGATGACTTATGGTCAATGCTCCACTTCCTTTCCTCCAGAATTTTCACTTCTGGACTCCACGATCTACTAACGCGTGTCCCTCTTAGATCGATGATCATGATTTACTTTGGCATTTCAAGATTCGAGACTTCTCAACTCACACAACCCTAGTTTCCTCTGAAGTGGCTATATTCCGAAATGGAATATATGATGACACTTGTCCTCAGCTGACGGATGGATCAGATGAACTCTCGCTCTACGGACTTCAAGAGTTCTTGTTCAACACACTCCCTTTTCTCCCGGAGTGACTTTTCTCTGAAATGACAGATATTCTTCCATGCGTCCCTTTCCAATGGATGGCTGGGATGACTTCGAGAATCTGGCCTTCAAAAATCCTTGTTCCTTCACACTTCGATTATCCCAGAGTGACTTCTCTCCAGAGTGCAAGATCTGATGACACATGTCCCTTTGGCTTGGACAAATTAGATATGATTTGGCTCCCATCTCTTCAAGAGGTTTGCGATGCAAACTCCTATTTTCTTTCAGATTCAGTTAGTGCTGGGCTGACCACTGCCTCAATTTGACGGTCTGAGGGTATCTATGTGACCCCAGATATCTACAGCTTGTAACTTCTGTTCAAGGGTCCCTTGGGTCCCAGTGTGTGCCACTCTGAGAGGGACACCTAGCAACGTCGTCACTCGACACATGGGCCCCCACATGATCTCGATGTAATACACGTGTCCCCATGATCGAACTATCACGAGGGATCCTGAAGGATCCTTAGATCCATGGTCCACATTAACTTCACGACTTTGGGGATTTTGGTGTTACCAAACCTTTTTCATCCCGAAGTGGTCAACGTCGAGCTGACTATATCGTAGATCCAATGGTTGGGATAGTTCCCGGGCATCCTAAGATCTACGACCCAAATTAACTTCGAGATTTCAGGGGATTCACCTACTGTGCAACGAATATGCTCAATTCACCGAACACGCAAAGTCTGAAGGGATCTAAGGGTTAACGCCCTTGTTCCTTCTCCAGATCCGATGAACGTGAAAAATTTCAGCTCCTCCCAAAGTAATCTCATCCATTCATCTTCCAAACGAAAGTATCTCTCCTTTTTAGGCTTGCATCTCGCTATCCTTCCTGATCTTTGTCAGCTCCTTAAGTACTTAGGTATTTTACGGTATTTTTCTCGAACTTAACACTTATAGAAATCTTTCACGCACCCCTTGTGCTCATTTATCAACTCTAGAACTTAAGGGGGTTCGCGGTCTTTGCCTGCCTCACAGAGACTCTGTGCATACATGCACTACCTCTCCTAAGCTTAATAGACTCCTTCCTTCAGAATGAATGGGAGTGTCGACATGCACACGTGAGGCTATGCCCAAGGTCAACAAATTCACTGTTCATTTGTTTTAACTTGAGCCACCACGGGGCTAAGGAATTTACGTGTACAAGCCAGATAATTCCTTATTTTCTTAAATATACAATTAGGCAGAATTAAATGGATACAATATAACCATTGAGTAAACATGCACATCCATGCAACATTTATAGGATATCAAACTTTAATTCATAGTTACCACTTAAATACACAGGATATGAGAATACTTATCTATTACAGGTTGTATCCAACTAATTGACTGTGGGTGTTTTCCTTTCCACCCAACCATAGGCTTAGAGGAATTCATTCTTAATGCTCTGGACACCCCTATGCCAAGCCATGATATCACCAGGTAATTTATTCCAATTCTCAATGATCCTTTCTCTTTTACATCTTCTACGAGGTTTGTCAAGTGCTTACTCAACATCAATCTCATGGCCTTCTACTAAGGTCCCTTTCTCTGCATACTCTCAGATATTCCTCTCTTTGTCACAACCTCGACGAGGTTTATCAGATGCTTCCTCAACATCAAGCTCATGGACTTTGACTCGTTCTCTATTGGCAAGTTCCTCGCATTCTCCACTCATATTTTTATTCTCTGGCGTGCCTTGCATGCACATCCCTCCTATATTGTTCCTTTTGTTAGAAGGAAACCCAAGTCAGTCTAGGTCTGTAGGACCCTGTGGTATTTTGGGATGACCTTCTGCATCTAGAACATGCTTCCATTCATGGGGTAGTTGATGGTTCAACCACCATTCATTTTCTTATTAACTTATCTCTTATAGTTTTCACATTCATTCCTATAGTGATATCATGGCTAGTACTTTCAAGGCTTCAACCCCACAATCAGTTATTAGAAATTCAAACAGTAATACATTTACATTGTTCCCATGCCACAACATGGTAATCCTAATTAATGATTAATTACAAGTTGGGGGAAATAGGGGTGTTACACCCCATGCCCAAAATTCATAACCCCCATCCACCTCATACTCTTTTACATGAATTAGAGAGGGTCTTCCTAGGAAACACACCTTGACCTGGGGAATGACCTACCCAATAAAGCACCATGACAACCCTCCCATACTTAATTTTTGCAAGTTGTATAAGGTCTTGGAGCATTTGTTTATTTTAAAAAAGGGTGGATTTGATGCACATGTTTTTGTGGTTATTTTATTAAATATGGCTTACTTGTCATGATGCATGTGAACCTTGGACCCTTGGAGGGTGTACTTATTTGTCTTTGCAAGACCTTTCCAAGTGAAATTTTTTCCATGGAGAAACTAGGTCACTTGGACCTTCATAGGGGCTTGAATCCCATAGGATGGATGATGCGCCCCCACTCATTGCACACTTAAGAAGATCAAAGTTTCCTTTGGAGGCACTTGGAAAACATGTGACCATGACACCGTGGCCCATTGAACTTGAACATGGGCCTTGGTAGACCTAGGATGTCATACCCTATCCCTTGACATCACCTTTGATGATGGGGTTATGAAGGGGTTTGATGATTATGATGGTGATGTGATGTTATTTTATGAAGAGGGATGCATTATTGGTCACTATAGCACATGACAAGGTCAAAGAATATAGTGCTCATATTTAGGAACATCTTGTCAACTCAAAAATTAATCCTTTTCAGTTCCCTCATGCCAAGACAGAACCAAAGATAAAGAATTCAACCAACATAGTCTAGGATCCAATTGCACTCATAACTCAAAATTTGGATCAAATGAATACTCAATTTGTCTAGACTCGGGATCATATCATGAACGGGTTGAAAAACTTGGAGAGGTATCATCATTCTTTGAAACCTTATTTTATCAGAATGCTAAATGTAGGATGGAAACTGAGGCCACAACAGGAAGTGAAGGAACTTGACACCTTAGATCTGGTTGGGATGATCAACTTGGAGAGATCACCATGGTGTCTGCCTTTCTAGGAACCTCATTCAGAGGATGAATGTCTGAGACAGATGAAAGAAGAAGATCCAAGCATCACATACATATTGAACTTCATTGATATAGTTTCTACTCTTCAGGATGAATAACACATTAATTTCACTGAGGAACAACTTGAAGAGATCAAAAGAGGAAATCTAGATGAGGCCGGTTGGAAGTTTTGAACCAAATGGATGAAGATCTAAAGGATAAGTTGAGAAAAAAGGAAATCCTGACTAACTTGAGGAGGAACAAAGTACCAGTTCCACCACTGCATGCAACAAATAAGGACGTTCTTCCACCACCTCCATCTAGAGAGGAAGTTCCTCCACCTCCTCCACCACTAGTTCATGACTTTCTTCCATGACCTACACCATCAAATGAAGAGCTTCATCTGAATATAGATGTACCTACCATGATGGGAAATATGAATATGTCAGTACCTATGGTAGATATGTGCAAAATCATGTCCATAAGAAGAGAAGATTTGAAGGCATTTAAGATACAATATGAACCATGAGATCCACCACTAATTCTGAATACTATGTATAATGGAGGAGAAGGAGAGGATAATCCTCCTTTTTACCTTTCCTTGTCTATAAATGTTTTTAGTTTGAATAATTGTATGTTGGATTCTAGAGCTTCGACATTTTTCATGTCTCTAAAAGTTATGAAGCAACTTGGTTTGAAGACAACTCGCCCTTATGAAAATGTTTGCGGAATTGATTCAAGAAAAGTAAAGGTGTATGGTCTCATAGAAGATGTAGAGGTGTATCTTCAGGCTTTCCCTCATATCAGACTCACCATGAATATAGTATTGATTGATGTACCAAATACTTGGGGCATGCTTTTATTTAGAAGTTGGTCAACTACCCTTAAGGGTTTTCTTAGTATGGACCTTACTCATGCACATATCCCTATGGGAGATGGGAAATTTGAGATATTATACAGTCAACATGTTGTGAAGAATCATGTGGTTGACCCAAATGGCCCAAATTATTATGATGTGTGACCTCACATTATTGAATATGATCCTTGACATTTTCCTTTTATAGAAGAGGATTGTATTGATACATTTCTCCCAAAGACAAACAAGTATAAGGAGAAGCTTGCATAATACCAAGGTAAGGATCTGAGGTCCATCAAAATAATTGAAAAGGATGAAGATAAGAAAGATAAAGAGAGAGAACAAGCTATAAATATCATGGTAAAGGAAGTTCCACCCACTCAAACCTACATTGAAGACATGCCTTATGTTGAATTTGATGAAGGGGGCCTTGTGCTCATGTGGGATAAGAAAAAGGGAAAGCCAAAGTATGACAAGAAGAGTGAAGTTTTATGGCTTGGCCCTTACATCGTCAACAAGAAGTCTGAGAAAGGTACTTACTATTTATTTTCCATGGATGGGAGGAAGATGCCATTACCAGTTGACAAGTCTATCCTTCGACCCTACAACAATGGAACCATAGTTCTTCAAGGCCTCGGCCCTAGGTAAGTAGGTAGTCATTTGCTTTCTTGCATTTTCATTTGTGTGTTCATGGTAGTTTAGTGAATTTTCTTTTGTATTTGCACATTCACATCCCGTTTTAGATATTGATTTATTTTCGTTGTTTCATTGTTGATTTACTACATTTGCTTGAATCATATTACATGTTAGTTAGAAATTTTTGAAAAAAATGCAAAATTTTCTTTTTAATGCATAGTTGGATTTTTAAATTTTTTTATCATATGAATAAAGGGGTGAGTGAACCACACTTCAATATCCCAACATGCATTGTTTCAATGTGTGTAGGAACAACTATTACCAAGATATGTTGAGTTTCTCATGTACTCTACGATGAGCACATGTCCCCAAGTAGGATCCAGATGCTACCCCCCATTTCTAAGGGTAACTAAGGGGATGATGTCTTGAGGCCCGCAGGTTGCAGAAATCGAGTGCTGAGAGATGGATGAGTAGAAATATCCCATCCTATTATCACACATCACCATTTTTTGGCAGCAATAGCATCCACCACACCAGCTTGGGCCACAGAGGAAAACAAACCTTGCTCCATGAGGTAACAAGTCTTGTCTCGTGGTAAGTGTCATTTTAATAATTGAAGCACTTTAACATGTTGCAAAGGGTCCTTTATTGATTTTGAAAATGTTTTCTTGGAAATTATTCCTTTTTCCTCATTTCACCTTGGTGGTTGACATGTTTTAATTGAATCACTTTAATGCATAGTTGGATTTTTAAAAATTTTGATCATATGAATAAAGGGGTGAGTGCACCACCTTTAAATATCCTAACATGCATTGTTTTAGTGTGTGTAGGCACAACTATTACCAAGATATGTTGAGGCTCTCTTGTACTCTATGATGAGTAGATGTCCCCAAGCAGGATCCATATGTTACCCCCCATTTCTAGGGGTAACTAAAGGGATGATGTCTCGAGGCCCTCAGGTTACATACATGGAGTGCCGAGAGATGGATGAGTAGAAATATCCCCTCCTCTTACCACATATCACCATTGATTGGTAGCAGTAGCATCCACCACACCATCTTGGCCCACAGAGGAAAACAAGCCTTGCTCCATGAGGTAACAAGTCTTGTCTCGTGGTAAGTGTCATTTTAATAATTGTAGCACTTTAACATGTTGCAAAGGGTCCTTTCTTGATTTTGAAAATGTTTTCTTGGAAATTATGTTGTTTTCCTCATTTCACCTTGGTGGTTGACATGGTTTCCTAGTAAGTGGGTCACTCTCAAGAAAAGGGTTTCTACTAAGGGGTCTCCTTGAAGGGTCATCGTACCATTCCCATCCATATTTTCCCCTTTTCACAAGTCTTACTTCCCTCTATCTCCTTATCTTTTGGGTTTTTGGACTTATTGACACAAGAAGGGCTTGTACCTCATTTCATGGGAATAAGGGGCTAAATTACCATGGGGTTTGTAGTTGGAAAAGATAATATCCATAGATTATCCTCTAGATTCTCACCCTAAGGTCCTGAGAGAAATGAAACGCTTCTCCATAAAAATAAAGGACCTCTAAAATAAAACACATAATTAAATAAATGTCCTGCTTGTTGAGGGAATGCATTTTGTGATGTATTTTACTTTCCTTGCACATGAAACTCTTTGTGTTCCTAGATTCAAGTGGCATTGTGGTGCTCCTTACTTTCCATTTCACATATCACTCAATGCTTTGGACCATAATCAATTAATGAAAAATAAAGGGCTTGGAAACATGTTGCATTGCAAATGAGGATGCAACACACCCTTTACAAAGGAACCCATAAATGAGACAATATGAGCCCTTGTATGTCAAGAAAACCCATGACCAAAAATCATACCCCCATCTATTAGAATAAGATGGATGTGATCGTTTAACCATAGACAATATCCCTATTGTCACCCAACCATAGGCCAAAGCCACCCCCGAGCACCTTAACCTTGAGAGAGAATCATTTTGGAAGAAAACCCTAGGCTAGATAGACAAACAAAGGGTGGCACACCTTTCTCCAAGGATAGTGCGCCAATAAGGAGTTGATCAGAGAGTCCAAACCATAACCAAGAGATAGTCCAAGCCAAAACTAAAATCTGCTAGTTGCAGCAGCTGCAACGACAACTCTCCTCCAAACTTGCACACAAACTAGCCAACTGCAGTGCGCACAAGTGTTGCTTCTGCAGTTCTGAGAATGCCTGCTAGAATGAATATTGACCTCCTTTATTTATACTAAATATGAAAAACTGCCTGAGCCGAATTCTCATTCTGGGTGCCTATTTACTTAGTATATAATATTTCCTTTAGCTGACTTCTTCTCTTGGAGGCTAATAACCTAATACAAGTTATCCTCTTGAGCCAACTTGTCTTCTAGGGTTATTATCCAAATAATTAGGGTTTTTTCTTTCTTCTCAGAATATTATATTCTCATCAAGTTTACATGTGAAGGTAAATGCCTCCCGCAGCTACAATAATTTCAACACTCCCTCCTAGCTAGGGAGGTATTGAATGTAATGGTCTTAAGCACAAACATACCATTCACCCGGTAGCATCAACATAGTTGTATAGACTATCTCATGACTAGATCATGAGCACCATCATCGCTATCAGTGTCATCAGCTGCATCATCTCTCAAAACCATACTCCATTTGATTAATCGGACATGATGTTGGATAAGTCACTCACTCCACAGAGTGACACAAGAACCATTCTTCTAATCTAGACATATGTTCTAGAAGAATAAATGTCCTGGACCATTTTTCGTCTGGGAAATATCTGTCCATTGATCATCCATATAGTTGATTAAACATTTTCCAACACCACTAATAGTCTTCAAGGAAATCATAACAATGTCATTCAATAGAACACAACTGTGTCTATCCATAGTAGTACACAACTACTATCCATTGGTACACTACCACACCAAGTAGCACACAGATACTTGATTGGTGACATATGGTCACAATCAGTGGAACACATCCACCATAGTAGTATACATCTACTTTCTGGAGACATACAGTCTCCATAACAATCATATCATTTGATATCAACTTGCACAAAAAACATTGTTATGATATAAACTGAGTCATCTGGGCCATTCTTCCACTCACATCTGTGAGATTTGGAAGAGCATCTTCCCTCAGAAGGTAAAACATCAATGATGAGCTACCTGGACTATTCTTCTCAAGAAAGGAAGAATAATTGTCCCAATTTATGATTCTAGACCATTCCCTATCTGGGCCATTCCTCTGACACTAAAGAAAGTGCAACCTGGAGAGAATGAATCTTCCCTAGGGAATGCCTGTCCCGGATTGTTGAACCTGAACCATTCACCTATCCGGGCCATTCCTCCAGCACTAAAAAAAGTGCAGCCTAGAGAGAATGAATCTTCCCTAGGGAATGGATGTCTAGACCATTTCCAAAGGAAATGACTGTCCTGCACCAACCTCCAAAATAGACCATTCTTTGAAACTGCTCACAACTATGAGCTTCGAAAGAATGACTGTCCGGCGAGGTGGACCAGTCTTCTTGACCACTACTAAGAGTGACCGTCAAGAAGATAGGATGTCCTAGACCATTCCATATGTTAACCAAAAGGGGAATCACTGTCTATGGTACATCAACAATCCATCAAACCATTTTCATTACGAAAATGACCGTTCGATCTGGACCATTTTCTGAATTGGAAAATGCCTATCTGTCAGAAATCTCAAACCACTTTCTGAACTGGAAAGGAAATGCTCATCCTGGATGATTTTTTTTGAACTTGAAAAATAATTGTCCATAAATCAATAACACATCAGTGCTCCCTCCCAACCTAGGATTCATCTCTTCCTTTTTCAATAAGAAATTCATCTCCACGAGCTCCATCTTCAGTACACAAACTTTTTCATCTTGGACAGAGGCTTCACCAAAATGTCTGCTTATCTTCTCATCTGTGGAGATATATATTGGAGAACCACTTTCTATTTTCTGGACTTCATCAGAGAGAGTGTAATGCTTGATCTCAATGTACTTCGGTCTTTCTGGAACACTGGTTTTATCGGAAGACTTCATATAGCTCTGATAAATGTAGTATATCTTTGTTGGATTCATATTTTGTATCCTGATAGCTCATAACATTGTGGAAGAGATCAAACTGGAACATATCTATGAGAGTTTTTCATGTATTAGCAATCCATCATCCTATATTTTTGAGTAACCATTCTGATACAATATCTCTGTTATAGAAATCTTTTCACCACGTTTTTGTTGTGTATTGAAGGCTCTGCACCACGTTGTTTGAATCCATACAAGATCTTCTTCCATATGCATACAAGGGTCTCTTTCTGGTATACCTCAAAGCCTTTGAGGTTTCTCTACATGTAAACTCCAACCTATGGATATTGCAGACGATATACTGGCTCATGTAGAGGTATGTCTGGTTTACAAGCAATCATCATAGTCTTATCCCTCCATCTAGGAGAACCTCTATTTCTGGATTTTGCAATTCTTTCATTCATAATTCTTCCATACATTGTTCTTCATCACAAATTTCAGTTCCTCTACTTGATTTCTTTTAATGAGTTCATATCAAGCTGGTAGTCTTGTGATTCTCGATAAACTGATTTGTTGTTATGTCTTTTCTTTCTCTCTTGGAATCTTCATGTTATTCCTCATGTTTCTCTTTAGCTCTTGAGTTCATGGAGTTTTCTATAGATTCCATGCTCTGAAGATTCCAACTTATTTATTTCATCATAGGATCATGGATGTGGATGGACAACCAGGGATTACTTTAAGGCTTCTTTTCGAAGAAGACTTCTTCTAAAGTCACACTTTTTCATGGTTGCTACCATGGATAGATACTTCATCATCTTCAATGGATCGTATAATTTAGGATTAGCTCCCTCCTAATGCTTGATTCATGCATGAGTGCATGTTCTTCTTTTGATAATATAATTGTCTCCCTCCATCTAGGAGATTCCACGCTTCCATCTGCATCCTTATTTCCTTCTGCAAAGTGTCACAAATCCTTTTCCAATTTCCTCTTGATTGCTGACATCTTTCTATCTTTACTTCTTCTAGGTTTCTTAAAGATTGATTCTTGATAATAAATTCCACATGAATTGTTACCAGGGGTTGTTGATGTAATTCATCCTTTCATGTGTATTGTCTGACTTGTAGCAATACTTATCTTGTTGTTATTCCATAAGTATAGTTTCTCTTTGAAGAAATAGATATGCAAGATATGTACAAAAAACATGGTATGTACAAGAACTATGAAGAGTGTTGTTTACATTGTCTTAGAAGAAGAAGTCCGTTTCATCCTGCTTAATCTTATTTGAAGGTTCCTTTTCTTTGGAAACTGATGCTTTGTGTGTCTCCTTCCTTTTCTTCATCTTGGGACAATGATTCTTGTATACCATACTTTTGACAGTTGAAGCATTGTATTTCTGACATATCTTTCTCTTGATTTGGCTTCTTCCTTGAACCAAACTTCCTTTTGTTCCTAAAATTCTTAAATCTTGTTGTGAAGGCTTGATCATCGTATTTCTTTTGAGGTTTCTCTTTTGCACTAATCCTTGATTCTTCTTGTGCACATCAAGTCCAAAGTTCTTTGAATGTAGGATACTCCTTCCTTGTGTTCATACTTGCGGCAAATGCATCCCATGTCTTGGGAAGACCATTGAGTACTATATTTACCAGTTCCTTCTCTAAGATGATCTCTTCAATAGCTTGTAGTTTATATCTTAACTGAGATATCCTCACAAAGTATGATGCTATGTTGTCATCATCATTCATCTTCATGTCACGGAGCTCATTCTTCAGACTCATTACTTGTCCAAAGTTTCTGCCTGAGAAGAGGTTTGTTAGGGCATCATACATATTCTTAGATGAGTCAAGATGAGATATGTAGTGTATCAAGTGGTCTTTTATAGATTCCAATATTATACTCATGGCATTGATGTCACTATCTTTGAACTTCTCCATAACTACAACGTTCTGCGGTTCCTTCTCTTTTCCTTCTTCAAACTCTGGTTCCACGATCTTTCCTTTCATGATATCCAACACTTTATTCTTGGAATGGATGAGGTCAATCCTTGTCTTCCATGCTATGAAGTTAGAATCCCCATCTAAGTTATTTTTTGACTTCATAGAGTAATTCATGGTTGCCTTGACTGGGTCAACCCTAGATTTGACCAAAAACTCAAACTTGACGTTTTTGCTTGCTGAGAGTACCAGGAGATGCACTAGGATATGGTGCACTAGTCTATCCAAAAATTAGGCTAATCCCTTCACTTAAGGTTCCTCAATGATAGGGTTAGGGTTTCTGCAACTACACCTGCTAGTAACCATAACAACAATGCTTTGGTAACTGCTCCTGCTAGAAACCCTAGCAACAGTTCTTCAACGAGCTTAGTATCCTTGTGGATATGCTCCCTTCTAGTGGTTAGACTAAATGAAGGAGGTGTGGGCCCATAACCTGATATAATAATATGGATGTGCTCATTTAACCATAGACAATATCACTATTGTCACCCAACCATAGGCCGAAGCCACCCCTGAGCACCTTAGCCTTGAGAGCGAATCATTCCAGAAGCAAACCCTAGGCTAGATAGCCAAACAAAGGGTGGCGCACCTTTGTCCAGGGATAACGCACCAATCAAGATCTTATCAGAGAGTCCAAACCATAACCAAGAGATAGTCCAAGACAAAACCGAAATCTGCAAGCCGTCGCAGCTGCAACAACAACTCTCCTCCAAACTTGCACATAAAATGGCCAACTGCAATGCACACAAGTGTTGCTTCTATAGTTTTGAGAATTCCTGGTAGAATGAAGACTGGCCTCCTATATTTATACTAAATCTGGCAAACTGCCTAGGATGACTTCTCATTCTGGGTGCCTATTTACTTAGTATATAATATTTCGTTTAGCTGAATTCTTCTCTTGGAGGCTAATAACCTAATACAAGTTATCCTCTTGAGTCAACTTGTCTTCTAGGGTTATTATCGAACTAATCAGGGTTTCTTCTTGCTTACCGGAATATTATATTCTCATCAGGTTTACACGTGGAGGTAAATACCTCCCGCAGCTACCATAATATTAATTCCATCCACCTAATACTTTTTTACATAACTTAGAGAGGGTGTTCCTAGGAAACACTCCTTGACTTGGGGAATGACCTGCCCAATAAGACACCATGACAACCCTCCCATACTTAAATTTGGAAAGTTGTATAAGATCTTTGAGAATTTGTTTATTTTGAAAAGGGGGGATTTGATGCACATGTTTGGGTGGTTCTTTTATTAAATATGGCTTACTTGGCATGATACATATGACTTGTGGAACCTTGGAGGGAGTACTTTTTTATCTTTATAGGACCTTTCTAGGTGAAAGCTTTTCCATGGAGGAACTAGGTCACTTGGACCTTTATAGGGGCTTGAAGCGCATAAGATGGATGATGTGCCCCCAATTATTACACACTTGAGAATATCAATATTTCCTTTGGAGGCACTTGGACAACATGTGACCATGACATTGTGCTCCCTTACACCTGAACATGGTCCTTGGGAGGCCCAAGACATCATACCCTAACCCTTGACGTCACCTTTGATTATGGGGTTATGATGGGTTTTGATGATTATGGTGGTGATGTGATGTTATTTGATGGAGAGAGATGTGTTATTGGTCACTCTAGCACATGATGAGGTGACACATGGCCTTTGGAGGAAAAATGATCTTCACTTGGAGGCTCAACGTCTCTTTTTGAGGCCTAGAATCACCCTCTAGGGCATGACATCACCCTTCTAAATGATTAATTTATTTAATTTTATATTTTTAAGTTGTAAAAGGAAAATAGAGGAGGTCGGCCTCTTCTAATTTGTTGTTGAGTTTCTTAAAAAGTGTAAAAATTGGTTTTAGGTGACCTCATATAAATAGAGGTCACCTCACTTTCATTTTATCATCATGGTTTTGAGAAGTACATACTCTCTTGGCTGAAAGTTTTTCACTACTTTAGAAATTCACTCCACCTTGTCTCTTGTCATTTTGGATTCTTCTACTTGTCTATTGGTGAAATAAGGCTAGATATATCTCTTGATGTTTGTCTCTTGACAAATTGTGGTGGGATATTCTTGATAGCTAAGGGTTTTTCATGCTATCTCTTTAACTAGGTAAGGAATTTCTGCAATTGTGTTGTTTCTTCTTGGTTTTAAGGTTAATTTTGTTAAACCCTTGGATGAGTATAAGGGCATACACCCTCCATCAAGATCTATCTTTACTGTCATTGAAAGGGTTATTTTGCAAAGGTTGCTACAAGGAGTAAAATGGCTTACACC